>JANHFT010006609.1:228064-240774 GCA_032467955.1 Pseudoxenodon macrops | reverse complement strand
CCTCCCCGAAAATAAGGCCAAGTGCTTATTTCCATGGTCAAAAGAAAATAAGACCCTGTCTTATTTTCGGGGAAACATGGTAGAATAGAATATATATGTGACTTCACATGTATGAAACTACAATATCTGATTAAAATGGAATTAAAAGTGTAAAATTGTTTGAGATGCTACAATTACAGCTGCAAAAATAGTGACTACTTGGAATATTTCAAAGAGTGACCATTTGAATCCTTTAGAGGAAGGCTAACATTCTATTAAGTACTTTATGTAGTAAACAAAAGGAACTATGTACAAAACATCACTATAAAATAATGCCACAACCTACTTATATTCACATTTAATAACCTAATTAGAACATAAAAATGGCAGGTTAAATAAATTAGTGTTTTCCAGTTTCAAATCCATGAACAATTAAACTGGATGGTGCATGTTTGCCTATTAATCAGATAAATGACAATTTTATTTATTTATTCCAAGCTTATATAGGATGGTAACAATGTTAGGGTTGTGCAATGATCTGAATTTGAAAAAATGTCCTAGAGTCTCTAGAATATGCATGAATGTAAAGATCTATCAGAACATTCTTAGGTCAAAGGCATATTTTTTTTAGAATCAAAACAAGATGCAGCTTCTTTAAAAATATTAACAAGTGCAATGTGGCTGTTTCCATATACTCCAAATCACTATTTAGTTATCAAATCTGCATTTCTGCCAAGCCTTGTAATCCTAACCTCAATAAAGGAAAAAGAAATACTTCCTTGTATTTCACTATATGTGGAACTACTAATGCAATACAAATGTGGAATGTTTCTCCAATATATTCAAACTTTCCAGGCTAGGAATAATAAAAACTTAACACTAAATATATAAAACATGCTTAGCAAAATCCGTTGGTTTTGCAATCCTTAAAGTAGTATTCTTTTAAATGAAAACAAAAAAGAGGAACAAAATATAACCAAGAATGATTAAAACTGAATAGATATGATTTTTCATTGTTATATGCTGTCTTCAGGGTTGACATCAGCGTGGATAAAAATCAGTTTTTTAAAATCGGATTTTTAAATTTTAAATCGGATTTTTAAAAATCAAATTTATTTTAATAAAATGCTTTTGGGGTAAAATCTATCTAAAGATAGTTTTCAATTTAATATACATTAATAATTTAGTTTATTCAGCATGAAATGGGACTTAGTTATGTAGCTGTATATTCTGCAATATACTATCGGTAAGTCAACAGCAGGTCAGAGAAGGAGCTGGTGCAGGACAGAGATGACAGTAGCTCTTTAAAAATTATGATTTAAATCGAGTTGGTTTAAATCAAGTCTTTTTACTATTGATTTAAATCATAATTTAAATCAAATCCACCCTGGTTGGCATATACAAAAATAGATTAAAGATATAAATTCAGAAAACAAACAGTATGTAATAATGAGGAAGAATATAAAAGCATGTGCCAAATAATGTATTTTTAAAGCCAGATAAAACATAGAAACAAAAGTTTTTTCCTCTGTGTATCAGTTAATTATGTCAGTTTGAATCAATTTTTCCAACAGTATGGAGTAAACATTTTTTGCATTTTAATTGACCATTTTTGTAACCAGAATTTCAGATTTTACTTACCATATACATCAGAATATCTCTAATCATCACCATTGCTGTCTGGTGATCATTCCATGCTTGGTTTAATGTTTGAAGAAAATTGTTATTTAATGAGTTTAATACATCTTCTCGCACCTGCAACAAAATATTTAATTAAATAAATTGTTTAATATAGATCAGAGATGGGCATTTTTATCCTGAATTATCTAGAATGAATGAGGTCAAACATTGACTTTTGGGAAGGGGAATTTAAGGGGCAAAATATAGGGAATATTTTTTCTACACTGGATTCATTAAGTAGTTGCATAGAGAAAATAAACAATAGCATCCCCTTTATTATCTAAAGCAGGAAAATGCTAATGACCTGAAGGACTCTCTTTTCCTGACAAATAGACAAATGAATGCAGTTTGAAAATACTATAGGACTACTGCTCCATCAGCCATTTCATTTTTCCTATTACTGTTCCTCTGAATATGAACAGATGAAGAGAAATTTCAAAATTCCCTGAGATGTGATTACTTTGTGAAAATACCATGTGCCAATCATTTGAAAAGGATTGGTAACTTTTCATTATAGTTTGGAAGGATTTGTAGTCTTGTAGTCATTTGGTCATTAGTATTGAGAGTTATTGGGATCACCTGGGAGTTTATCTGTATCCTCAGAGTTACCTGAATTGGAGTGTAAACAGGGGTGGAACCTTCTTGGGATGGCTGAAAGAGCAGATTGCAGTCCCAAGAAGGTTTCACACCCTTTTACACTCCAATTCAGGTGACTCAGAGGATACAGATAAACTCTCAAGTGGCCCCAATGAATCTCAGAGAGCTAACAAGCAGATGACTGCAAAGAATATAAAGCCTTCCATTCTCCACCTGTCAGTTAGAATTGAAGAAGCTTCTTGAATAACAAATGAAATGTTTTCAAAGAAAAAAACCAAGAAAGTCCAATTGCCTTTTGGAAAAACAGTTTTGGAATATTCATGATTTAGAATCTCCACAGACACATTACTTTTTTTCTCTTTCATCAGCTACAATCACCAATCTTCTTTCATTCTATAAATCACCAACAAGACAACCCACTGGAAATATAAACATGCTGAAGCCAGCATCCCAGCCTAAGGCCCTAATGTTCCACTGGATTGTACTGTGCCCAAAAAGCAATATTTCTGTTGTATTTTAGTATATTAAAAAGGTAAAACAGGCAACTTAAATTTTGCAGAAATGTGAATTCCTTAATCCACCAACATTAATTACACTGTCATCAGGCATGTTCTGCATTCTCCAGGCAGGCAAGAAACAAAGCCAAAGCATACCCGCTCTGTACTAAAGAAAGCCCAATGTTCAAAAAAGGTATCCCTTTCTATGTTTTCAGTACATTATTGTTGCATTCAGATACCTTATTTATAAGATGCTCTGTAACCACTTCTCGTAATCCAGTGTATAATTTTTCTCCATGTTTATGTAATACCATAGTATATGCATTTCTATACAGTTCTTCAAAGCTGAGACCACTGTTGTTCTTACGCTGAATTTCTTGGATTGCATTTTTCAATAGATCCCAAATGCTGTTAACATATTTTTCATCCATGGTCATCTGTATGTGGACATAAAAAAGTACAGTTAAGATAAGAATTTATTAGTGTCAGGCTTTCAAAACATATTTCCTTTAAAACAGATTAAGGACCAAATCTGTTGGCTAGACAGATAATTTGAAAAATCATCCTAGAAACAAAATGGCAAACAATGACCATATACATAGAAAATTATGTAGTATATTCATGAAAGCCTTAGGAATCAAGCTTAACTTGGAGGAGATTTTATATTTTTAACTGGGAAGAATGGGGATAGGTATTGAGCCATTTTTCCCTTCTTTTGGCAACAGAGGAATGGTGCGAGTAAAGGGGGATCTAAAGGCCATCTGCTGGAAAACTAGTGGGTTTTCTTGTACAGTTGGTTGACCATTATGAGAACAAACTGCTAATCCACCCCCCTCCCATCTATTTCCCTGTTTCCCAGTCTTTTTGGCTGTTCTTCCCTTTGCAGTCCCTCCCTCTTTCCAGCTGACCTTCACTGACTTCTTCCTCCCGCTGCTTATGAGGTGGGCCTGAGTGAGGCAGCTGCTGGCAGTAGCACCTCCCTGAGATCTTGGAAAGGTCACACACAGCCAGTAGCT
Organism: Pseudoxenodon macrops; assembly: GCA_032467955.1. Classification (NCBI taxonomy): domain Eukaryota; kingdom Metazoa; phylum Chordata; class Lepidosauria; order Squamata; family Pseudoxenodontidae; genus Pseudoxenodon; species Pseudoxenodon macrops. The sequence goes on along the minus strand of JANHFT010006609.1, from coordinate 237,005 downwards.
GTCTCATGGAGGAGGGGGGGGGCAATCTTGTCAAGAGCAGAAAGAAGATGGCGGTAAAGGTCAGCTGGGGGTAGCAGAAGGCAGGGTGATGGGAAAGGAAGAATGTAATCTGACAAACAGCAGAGATGGCAGGTGAGACAGGAGGAAGGGGTAGCTGAAGTGGAGGTGAGCACAGCAGGGCAGAAGTGTCAGGTGCTCACCTAACAATGTTGGAGTCCTGCCCTAATGAGCACAATGGGGACTACTGCTAGTAGAGTGGCAGAACTGCTGTCACTAAGTGGTAAGGTTATGTGATGTCTCTGGGCATCACTAACAACTGCTTTGCACAGTGATGGATATTCCAGTCCCAATTAGAACTGATAAGTGAGGACTACCTGCATTCTTCAAATCAGCATATTAGAATGATTAACTCTTTTCCATGGTTGTTACTCTTTAACAACTGTAATTTATAGGATTTTGTTTGTGATTCTAGAATTTGCAAATTGATATCCAAATTAGCCAGTTATCCCGATCTTCCAAAATTTTGTTTTCTGCTCTTTTAAAAATATTTAAATGAAGCCCAACATAACATTTCTTACCAGTAAATCCCATCTTAAATGTGCATTGTGTAAAAGAAGCACTTTCTTTTACTAGGTACGAATCTCCCTAATTTAGTTTCAGTGGGGATCCCTAGTTGCAACACTGAGAAAAAAAATATTGGTAGTACTTTATCCAATTTATGGTTTTATACATATATCCTTATCTTTTCACTTTTCTCACTAAGAAACAGCTTTTCTAGCCTCTTAATTACTTTAATTGCCTCTCTCTTTTCTAAAATGTGGTTGCAACACTTATCCATCTTATTCCAAATACAGGTAGTCCTTGACATATAACAGTTCATTTAGTGACTGTTCAAAATTACAAAGGCACTGAAAAAAATGATTTATAACCAATGTTCACACTTACAACCGTTGTAGCATCCCCAGGGTCACATGATCAAAATTCAGATGCTTAGCAACTGACTCATATTTATGACAGCTGTAAGCCTCAGGATCATGGATCACGGATCACCTTTTGTGACCTTTTGACAAGCAAAGTCAATGGGGACGTCAGATTCACTTAAAAACTGTGTTACTAACTTAACTGCAGTGATTCACTTAACTGAGACAAGAAAAGTCATAAAATGGGGCAAAATTCACTTAACAACTGTCATGCTTAGCAACAGAATTTGGGGGTTCCATTACGGTCATAAATCAAGGACTATCTGTATACAGTTGTTATAATACATAAATGAATATAGTGGCTGTTTTATTTTTAGTTCCCTGTCTAATGATCTCAAAAGTGTAATTTGCCTTTTTATGTATTTCCTACTACAATCAGTCAGATACAATCCATGTATGGATGCAATTTTTTTTGCTTCTTCTACAAGCACACAATCTCTTCACTTCAGCTTGTCTGTAAACTGAGATTAACCAAAGAATATCTGTACATTTCCCTTAGTTCAATTTAAATCAAAACAGGAAAGTCTGGTTCCTGACATTAAAACAGAAGAGGATCTAATCAACTTTTGAAAGGGTTGAAAACCTGTTCTGAAACTGACAAATAGTTCCAATTGAACTGACAGGGAATTTAGCAATAGCACAAAGAGAGAAACAAAAGAATTATTTATTTATTTTTAAAAAGGGGGGGTATTCACAGTAAGGGGACATACAATCACTCAAATCATGCTACAGAATTGAATAAATTGTTTATTCTTTTTAAATCTATTCAAACAGGTTTACACTTCATGACAAATTATAAAGACAAATAAAAATTCTGTGCTGAACACAGAAACCCATAGCAGCACTCTCTGCAGACACTGAAAGGCTATTGGAATAACTTTCTAAATTTCAGGAAAGACAATCTAGCTGTTTTAATTATTTGATGGTACTAGATATATATTTAATATCTACATAAATCAAGAAGGAGCAGGTTGTCAATGGTTAAAGTCAACAAGCACGGTCTCTCACTAGTTCTTCACTGCCAATTTTATAGCAATTTCACAGTATTTTCTTAAGACATGGAACATAATGCTGCAATCCTGATTTAAAGAGAATTCAAAATCATATTGAACTTGTCCAATTCAACTAATTTTCGATATTAAATCTCAAACATTGAGTATTTCAGCAAAATCAATATGATAGAAAGATGGAAAAGGTTTCTTTTAATTCAGGCTGAATTTTTGGGGCTACTTCCTTCTTATTTAAAAATTTTCAGGAATTTTGTAAAATGTATTTTATAAAACTAATAATGTTTTAAATAAACAAATGCAAGAGATAGCATGCATAGGATTCCTCAAAAATAGGATTTCAAAGATAATACCAAAATCCCTGTGTTTATAAAAAGATACATGAATTATGGATAAAGAAAGACTGAAGTCAGAGTTCAGTTTTTATATCTACCTTTGTATAAAATGGCTTATGGAAAATCAGAACTATTTTCACCATGGTTTTGTGAAGAAGCCATATTAGTTGGTTCTTCTATGGTAGTACATTAAATCACAATGAGCAAGTTCAAAAACCAGAGTAAATTCAAATAAACAAAACACATGATGATGATCAGAACTAATTTCAAATGCATTCATGCATGCACATACAAACACACATTATTTGTATATATTTAAATGTCAAAAGAAAAATACAACATGTTTCATACATATGCCATTAATACAAACATCAGTGATAATAGTGATCAAGGAATCAATTGCTTTTAATGTTAACAAACATACAATGCAAAATATAGTATCAGTTTCTAATGTGCTATTCGCTAGCATAACCACAGGATATCAAAAACATTTGCTTTATTTATAACCAAATTGGGAGAAAATAGTGTATAATATGTGTATCTATGAACATTTCAAATCAGTTTTGTAACCTTAATCTGGTTGCATAAAGCTAAATGCAATTTTTTCCAGATAGTATGTTAATCTGTGATTAGTTGAAAATGGAAGAAAATGTAAGTGTTATTCTCTTATGATAATGCCAATAGAAGAAATGGATGGAGGATCAGGATCAAGGAAGTAATAGCGAACCCTTCTTTCTTTCTCCTATAATTTACTGAAGGGAAGTTACTAATCAGATTCAAGCTGATAATGTAAGGTATTTCAGAAAGAAATTATATAAAACAGCTGACATTACAGCATAGAACAACCTTAACAAATATATTATTAAACCAAAGATTAGAAAGAATCAAGCTACATGTTATGTATATGCCTGTTTGTTTTAGATTGTACTACCTAGAAAATACTTGTGGAAGACAGTGCAACATGAAACTGCTTCTCTTTTAGCAAACAGAAGTTAACAATAACATTAAAAAAAATTAAAGTTTCATGCACTATTTTTTTCTAGATAATTTGTCATAATCTTAATCAAATGCATATCTAACAGAATAGATATATTCAAAACTAAATCAAGATTTTGTTTTAACTGAAAATATGCATGCTTTCTCTGTAAGTTAGGAAACAAGTATCTTAACATAGCTGTATAGATCCTAATTGTTTAGTAACTATAAATATTGATATGATTGCTATTTGTACAGTGTATATATATATAGTATGTGTGTGTGGTTTCAGAAAGAGTTCAAATATTTAACATCGTATTTATTGATGGTTAGATATATTCACACAGACTGAATAGAAACACTTACTCAGCAATTTAAGTCTAATCAGTTACCAAAGTTCCATTTCAGATCAACTTATCTCCAATTCTGTCCATAATCATGAATTACCTTCAAGAACCCAGCAGTTACACATAGAACGACCTATCAGCATTGCTGAGACATACACAAGAGGCTGGGTAAAAGCACAAAATTGGACTTTAAAGAATATACTTGGCTTAAGAATACGAGCAAGTGCAAAGTTAAGGTATAGCAATTAAAGTAACTAATGATCACACCAAATAATGGACCACCTAAAACCAGAAAATTTATAGGCAATATGTAAACTGAATAGATTTTTATCCAAATCAAGTATTGGCAATAATGAATTACCTCTGAAGTGTTTTCTTTACAATCATTTTCTAGAAATCCTTTAAAAGGATTATTTTCAAGTATTTCAGATAGTTTTATAAAAACCGTCTTCATTAAACATGTACACACCATTCATACAGAAACTCAAAGTTCTAATTTGGTTACTAAGAGGCATAAGACAGTCTGTGACGTCATTAGAATGTTGAGGTAGCTCTTAATGAAATGTGTTAGACTATATGTGGCTACTTGTCATAGTACCACTGCAGCAGAAGACTTTATTAAACTCTGCATATTTCAATGTAAGATGAAGAAAGTTCAGATATATTTGGAATAACCAGGTATGTCAATTTAGCCATCTGAAAAAATAAAGCAATATTAAAGATAAATAAGCTCAAGGTATGGATATCTCTATGACTACTCTCTGTCCCTATCCATCCAACAAGAGCTGAGAGAGAAGGTTTGCTGAAAATCACACTACCAAGGGAACATCATCTTCAGGGACCTGATCTCAAGTCTTCTCAGTGTTGGCTTCCTTCTATAGAAAAGCTTCCCACAATATATGGATCATCCTCATTCATCCGCATTTTCAGACCACTCTTAAAATCATAGCTCTTCTAAAAGATATATGGGTATGAGTAAGATCATGGTATTTTCAAAAAACTGATTATTTTGAGACCAGAAAAACAATGCATACAAAGTAATCATTTATTTACTGATACAGTACAATGTCCAATCTACTTCTAAATAGTTAATAGTAAAACATAAAATAACAATCCATAGAAAAACAACCTCATAACCCACATAAAGAGGTAGAAATGGTGCTCAGTTACCATCAGCTTAGATCAAATGCTTACTTTGAACACATCCAGAAAGCCCAAAGCAAAGGAACTAACGTCATTTCTGGTGACAACATGTTGCACAATGTTAGGAAAATGATAGAGAAGTGCTGCCTTCTCCTGTGCTTGTCATTGGCTCACTGACTATAGTCACAACACACATACTCCCTCCTTTGCTTTCCAGTAATCCATTCAGTTCTGACACAACATGTATTCTCAGTTCTACATTGCAAAGTTTAAGACCACTTTTTATAGACAAAATGAAATACATCAACCACTCAAACCCACTTCTCCAACTGCCCCACTAGTAGCTACACAATAAAAATACATACTCATATTCAACTAATCCCAGTCCTCCTAGAGCTATCGTCAAAACCATTCACCAGCCTCATACATTTTTAGATGCATAACTACTACTACTCTTTGTGCAGCTGCAACTTTGACACTACTGAGAAGCTTCAGAGTACATTACATAAACATAGTAAACATTTATACTATCATTCTCCACTATTTATTAAATGTATATGCTGCACTGTCAGTGACTCTGGGGAATCTCCAGCATAATAAGATAAAAATATAATACAAAACATTTAAAAATTAGTAATATTAATATTTCTTCTGACTATTCCATCCTTGGCATCCTCTTAACGACATTCCCACTTCAGCCTAAGGAAAGAAATAACTTGCCCCTTTATGTTCTCGCTGTTCTTGCCCCTCCTTATATTCTTTTCTTCCTCTATTCTACCGCAGCAGATAACTGTGATTTAATACTGAATCTTCCTTTATTAGATACTCCTCTCTTTCCTCACTTTCAAATTTAATGGACATTCTGATTTAACAGAATCCTGTCTCCTAAATAGTCTGTTAAATTCAGATTTGGCTGTAATGCTCTTCCATATTCCATATTCCAGATTTCTTTTTTTTCCATTTGACCATTGCCAGGCATATAATCACATACTTTATTGTGAGTTTTTGAAACTGTGAGGTTAACAATCAATTTTATAATGCGATCCCATAACATTTGAAATTGATAATAAATCTGACAATTTGTCAGATTTCATTCAACTATTTTTAAATTTTGATATATGTACATAATTGAGTGTCAAATATGATTATACAACTCAAGTACCCAACATCCACTTTGCAGTTGGCAATATGGCAAGGATGAAAACATTTTGAATTATGGACTTCAATTTCTAAGATTTTTTTCACAATCATAGCCAATAGCTAAACTAGCTCATCTAGAAGAAGTATTACATTCTTTAGTAAAATATGTATGATCAACAAATTATTTCATTTTACAGATGGCACCTTTCATTCATTAAAATTCTACATTGCATTTGCTCTTGATATTTTTATTGTTAACATATACTGTATGTCCAATCTAATCACTAAGTACAAAAAAAGAGATTTTTTTCTACCTTTTGAAGTACTTACATTCTCCTGCAGGTTTTTTTAATTATACAAAAGTTTTCATATTATTTATGCTAATGAAGAATAAATTTCTGTGTCATAAAATGTTTGGTTGACTCAGAGAAGAAGGAAGAGAATACCAAGCTGTTAGAAGAAACATATCTGAATCTTTGAAAAATAGAAAATATGAACAACATATCTCTGCCATGATTGGAATAATTATAAACTGAAACGAAGAGAGGTTCTCACAGGTTTTCAATATTCTGTTTCTACACCCTAAACATATTAAAGTATATTCCAAGACTTTTAGTGACTCCCAGTTTGTCTGAAGCACTGTATTTATATATACAATTCTATACTTCAGAAAACAAATGTTTAAAGCCATTACCCTGAAGAATTATCAACAATGATAATTTCAGATTAAGTCTAAATTCTTGTATTGTTTTCTAAACTGTCACTTCTAAACTAATTTTAAAAAATAGCAAAATAAATACTTCCAGGAAGCAAAGTCCATGTTTTGAGTTTGCAAGTCTTTTTTTTTTTTTACAAAAAGTACAAAGTCTTTCCTTTTCTCATATTAAAAAATGAATTAGTCAAGCAAATGTAACAAATAAGTCAGCAATAAAATGTAAAACAACTACACTTCTATACAAGAAATTAGGAAAGTGTTTGGATATTTGATCTTATACATGAACTTTCACATTATACCTTTGTAAGCCTGGTAACAATGTCCTTCATTACAAAAGTACAGTTCTGGTTTTGCTAATTTTTTCTAGTTTTAACTACACCAATAATAGCAATAGCACTTACTTATATATTGCTTTATAGAGCTTTACAGCCGCCTCTAAGTGGTTTACAGAGTCAGCAATATTGCCACCAACAATTTGGGTCCTCATTTTACCCACCTCAGAAGGATGGAAGGCTGAGTCTGATGAGATTTGAACTGCCGACAGTCAGCAGAAGTAGCCTGCAGTACTGCACTCTAACCACTGTGTCATTGTGGAGTATAATGGAGTATAATGGAATACTAATGGTAAAAACAAACCGTATTTAAGAAAAATATATCCAAGTCTCCACTCATCTCATCCAATGAGAATGACAAGTCCTAACAATCCTTCTAACTGCATATCAGGGAGAAATTAGCAAGCTATGGCTTTAACACTTTAAAGAAATAACTGCAAAAGCCAGATTATAAGCAGAGCTGAAAAAATGATGCCTTGAATGCTGAATGAAAATATTGAGAGTATTTTGGACAACTGGAATATAGAATTCAATACTAAATCAAGTAAACTATTGAAAACACTATTAATGAAGTTAAAGCCTTAATATTTTGTAAATACAGTGCAAAGGCAACAGTGACTAGAAAAAAACAGGTATTTGGAAAAGTATCTGTTTGTTAGATTAGTAAAACACAATAAAATATAAATGTTTAAAAGGTCTATGTTCAAATACTAATGTCCAAGTCATCTAACCATCAAATGTAAACATTGTTTACATTTAAAAAAACAGACACAGCTAGTTCTCCATTTATGACAACTGAGCCCAAAATTTGTTATTAAGTGAGACATTTGGTGAGTTTTGCCCCATTTTATGACTTTTTAAATGAGTCACTGCAGTTGATAAATTAGAACCCAGTTGTTAAGTGAATCTGGCTTCCCCATTGACTTTGATTGTCAGAAGGTCGCAAATGGTAATCACATAATCCTGGAACACTGCAACAGTCATAAATATGAACCAGTTGCCAAGCATCAGAATTTTGGTCATATGATCATGGGGATGCTGAAAGGTCATAGCTGTGAAAAACACTCATAAGTCACACTTTCAATGCTGTTGCAGTTTTCATCAGTCACTAAATGAATGGTTGAAAGTCAAGGACTACCTGTACTGAACTAGTATATGCTCTCAGTTTACAGCCAATCATGATGTATAGTTTAACATTGGATCCCTCATCACACTTAGAGGATTCTATGCCCCACCTATACAGTTGATCCATATTTTAACAGTTCTTAATTCACTTCCTGAATAAAAACTGAAAAGCAGGATGAATTTGGACTGACGTTGTGCTTTCAACAAGTCACCAATAGAAAACATTGGTATTACATTTACTGTATTACATTTTATTGTAATACTTTCCAAAAAGATAAGATGAGATGACAATAACTCATTGTAATAGTAATTACTGACAGTCAATCCACACAAACTAATTATCAGAGCTTGATAACTTTGAAGTGAATGAGTGACAAATATAGATAATCCTTATTTAGCAACCACAAAAAGCAATTTTGTTGTTAAGTGAACCGGTTGCTAAGCAACATTGTGACTGTGCTTATAGTCTTCAGCTTTGTGGGCACTGATCATTGTCGCAACACTATTGTAACTGTGACAGTCATTGTAAGATGCATTCAGTAAACAAGAATTAGTTGTACTACACTTGCATTATATTTTTCAGAAATACCATAAATCATTAAATACAATCTAGAAAACAACCTGTCCTTTCTTGAGTTTGTCAGCAGTTGATCCATATTTTAACAGTTCTTAATTCTCTTCCTGAATAAAAATTGAAAAGCAGTGTTGTGGTTCACTGGCAGCCTGCGGAGTTGGCAGATGAGTCGAACAGCGTAGAGGAATATAGGTCAGCTCTGGAGTCTAGGGAAGGCTTGGACAGGGTCTCTGCATCAGAGGCAGAGATGGGGCCAGGGCCATCTGGG
>JANHFT010006609.1:207846-219474 GCA_032467955.1 Pseudoxenodon macrops | reverse complement strand
CTCCCCCGTACACCTCAATCTGCCCCGTTTCCCCACTTTCCCTCCAGGAAAGTTTCGGATCCAAAGACCCCCGAAAATGCCTTGATCCAGAGGTTTCCTCCAGAGCGCCTGGATTTCACCTCTGCATCGCTGGGATAGCTCCGCCCCTCCTTCAGACAAAGAATAAACATGATTGTGAATATATAATGTGTACAAGCATGGTTATGATTATAACCATATACAACCATGGTTATGGTTATAAGATCTTCCTGATTTTCTGTGAGGGCCTGAAGACCCAGTCCTGCCAGTTGGCCTGGGGCCTGAGTGGGGGTGCATGCTCTGGAGGTGACTTTTGGATTAAGACGAGACTTCCACCTCTCCTTGTGTACTTCATGCTGCCTTCCCCCCCCATCTATCAACTGTAAATTATCATTGTTATTTATTGTTTCATCGTTTTAATATTTATTGGTTTTTAATATAAGCTGCCGAGAGTTGCTTCTAGATGAGATGGTGGCACACAAACAAACAAACAAACAAAAACCAAACAAATACTTAAACATCTGCAGGTAGCATAAAGGATCGCCACAAGCTTGCTGGTCCTGTTTCTTGTCGGCCTTCAGTGGAAGAGATGTTTGTGTTCCAGATTGAATGGAGAATTATCTTTGTGTTAAGGACATTCACGTAGATGACAATATAAATTTGCCAAGTTTGGAACTTGGAACGGAGATCAGCGTGCGTAACCTCCAATTCTTTACATGCATTTAAATATCTTGAGGGAGTTCATAGTTCACAGCTGAACAAGGTTACAGGTTCTCTGGGAATTCAGTTCTGTTCTGCAAAGGATTCCTGATTCAAAATCAATGACCTTATATTCAGGTTCAGGTTAATAAAGGCAGGACTCAAAAAGCTAAAAAATATTTAAAAGATTGGAATAACTCTATTGGATATCAATACTTAATCCAAGTTTTCATAGTGAACAGGTTAAATATAAGGGATTTGAGAAGAGTATCTGAAAGCAATTGTAGTCCTGTTTCCCTTCCTCAGTTCTGTCAAGGACTATCAAGGAAAAGCCAAAAGCAGCTGTTACATTATCTGTGCTGAAGAAGTTTGGTTCCTCTGGTATCTATTCTGCATTTTGGCCATGCCCATCCCTGCTGGGAATGAAATTAAGGACTTCCTAAAAGCAGAGACTGCTATGTTGCAGATTCAAGTTGCAGTACCAATGATTTTAAAAGACATTCTGTGTGTGTGTGTGTGTGTCCCTCCCTCTTCACATGTGTGTATGTATATTTGTGTGAATGCACGTGTCTGTTGTTGACTTCCTTTAAAATCTATGACACATATTCAAGACTTACCTTTGAAGTCTACTTAGAAGTCATAATTACTGATTTCCTGCTTGTTATGTCTAATATAGATTAGACTTTCCTCATCCCTTATGAATGTGGAAAGCAGAAATTCAATTCCACCCTTTTGCAATCCTGTAATGTAGAACTAATGAATATTTTTCATTCTGAAGGCCACCTTTCCCTCCCTCCATTTCCCTACCTTGAAGGTATATGACAAAAAGCCACAATAGGTGGTTCTCAAGCATACTTGTATCTATGTAAGTATGTACAGTATATATGCATGCATGTGTTTATTTATTTAGTTGATTTCTATAGTTGCCCATCACAACAAACAACTTGTGGGCAACTCAATTCAGAAACATGTATTACGATTCCTAGTTCAGGGGTCCCCAAGGCCTTGGCTGCAGCCCACTACTGGACCTTGGCCCATTTGGAACTGGGTTCTGTGAGCAGCGGACAAATGTGCACATGTGTGAGCAGTTCCACATGTATGAGCAGAGGATACTTGTGCAAGCGGTGGACATTTACACTGATGCTCAGAGCATTATTTGTCCAAGCAGTAAGGTGTGTGCCTGTCATTTGTGTGCAATCTGCCACTCTGATAGAACCATCCCCTCCCCAAGTCAGGCCACCAAATCAGAAAAGTTAGGGACTACTGTTCTAGTCTCCATCATCAGCCAACAATCTTTCCCCCTGCCCCTTTCTCCAACATCTCCATGCTGCTATTTAAAGCAATGTGCTGCAGGGTAGTTGGTCTGAGGTGGATGGTATTGCGCATTTTGGAGTATTGATTCCATGGTTTTTGTTAAATTTGTAGAGTTATGTTTCAAGTACATTGGCCACTTTAAATAATCTTTAGGATATTGGTATTGCTGTCATGGCTTCCTCTGTCTGATCTAAGCGATAAGAAACTGATTCAAAGTGATAAATCACATTATCAAACAATAAGATCTTAAATTTACATCAATAGTTACTCAAGTGGCAATAGAAAAACAAAAGAAAACTGGAGAACCATATTATACATACATTAAAGAAAATGGTTTTAATATTTCTCTCTATACTGTATATTTCTCTACATGTATTTGAACCCAATATGTTTATTTCATGTATGCTTTTGTTAAGAGTAATATCCTCTTCTTCCTTCAGGAACTTAAAGGGAATTTCTCTTCCAGTTTTCCCCATACAGATAGTCCTTGACATGGAACTTTTTCTGTGACTATTAAAAGTTATGACAGTCCTCCAAAGCAGGGGTGAAATCTACTTACCTTCCCTACTGGTTCAGAAGTCCACATGCCGACATCAGGTCCGATTTTTGACCCTCTGGAAAAGTCATGTCACAATTCTAGCATCTTCTGCAATCACATATTTCCATTTAGTTCTGTACATTCAAAATAAGACTATTAGAATTGATCAGTACAGCTTTTTTAAATGGAATGTTTTTGCAGGCTTCCCATCCAATCCAATTCAGCCAATTAAATCTAATATTTTAATGCAGATAAGCATTCTTGGGAAGAAACTATATAAAACTGTTATTAACCACTCCCTATCATAATATAAATGCATCACCAAATAATATGTAGGATATAAAAGGAAATACCAAGTAAAGTTTAGGACAATTTAGACTTTGGTCCTTGAAGGATTTGGAAATCTTGCATTCAGCTTAGTACTTGTAAGTCTTCGTTCCAAATACAGATACTTAGGAATATACCGTACTTCTATCATGGATCCAATTAGATTTTCATACACATATCTTTGGCTGGTTTACGTTTAACATTTTTTGTTGTGTGTTTTGTTTTCTCCCTCTCCTTTCTCCCCTCCCTTCTTAATTTCATAGGTCAGTCCAAGCAGGAGAAGACAGCTTCCATATTATTCTGCCAGACTATGTCTACGTTATTCTGAGCAATTTCTGGTGCCCAACTTCCTTGAAGTCTTAACTCATGAAGGTGTTCTAATTACTGCATCATGCCATGACACATTTTCAAAACAAGTTGAGCAAGACAAAATATGCAACACAGAAGCACATAGGTGGAGTCTGCCTCTTGCTTTTTGGTGTCAGTATGTCATCCTCCATAGCTTCCTCATGTATTACATTCTGTTTCCCTATTTTTCTCATGCATGAGATTTATTGATTGTTAAATTTATTTGCCGCCCATCTCGCTGTGGATCTACTCTGAGTGACTTACAACAATAAAACAGGAAAAAAAGGTTTAAAAAATGTAAAAATAAGAATAGTAAAGGAATGAAACAATTAAAAAACCAGTGGAAGTATAGTAATTTGAAATTGAAAAAGATGAACAGAGGGGGAGCAGGAAGCACAGGGGAAGGAGGGGTCAACAAGTTAGTCTAGCAACCATCTCCAATGATGTACTTCACAATTAAGTCTCCAGGCCAACTGCCAAAGCCAGGTCTTCAGGCCCTTGTGGAAGGATAGGAGGGTGAGGGCAAACCTCACCCTGGCAGGGGCAGGATATTCCACAGGGCTAGTGCTACAGCAGAGAAGGCCCTTCTCCTGGATCAGTCAGTGTTCCTTGACCAATGATATTTTATTTCTTTTTTAATTTAATTTAATTTATTTATTTTGTCAAGTGTGTATATGATTACAGACAAAGTATAATCATGATTGTGAATATATAAGATGTACAAGAATGGTTATGAGTAGATGATATTTTACGAATACGTGGGGACATTAGAACAGGGGTGGTAGGCACGCTGGTGCGCTTATGCACGCCCCTTACAGACCTCATAGGAATGGGATGAGGTCAACGGTAGACAGACTCAGGTTGAAGTATATTTTTAGTTGACTTGAGTAGTAATCTAGATTTAGTAGGAACAATATTTAAGTTGCAAAAGTAGGACTTGGTAACTTAAGATTTCTGATTATTTCAAAAGTGCAAGGTAAAGAGATTCTGGGGAAAGACATAATGATACAATTATTTCATTTCATTGACAGCTAAATCTTTAGGAGTACATAGGATTTGGAACAAGAAGCTACATCCTGGTTTCATCAGGCTAAGATAACCAACAATATAGCTCCCCCAATCATGGGCATTTGGTGTATGAGTACAAATGTCAACATGTGCACAATCATTTAAGCGAACAAATGCCATGGCTTATATTAGCGATCATGACAAAAATACACAATCATGATATTTCTGTGCATCGTTGTGGCACTATGACTGTTTACTGCAGACACCACTGGCTCCAATGTAAACATTGTGAATATGGAAATAATTGTTCTGATTATAGTAGCAAAATATTTTGACTCAAATCAGGCAATATTTATTATTAGCTGCTGTATAAACTTCCTCAGGTCATCATAGAATATCCAAAATACCAGTCAGAAATGCAAGGAGCTGCATGTAAACAAGTACAAGACTAGAATATATTGTTGCCATGGTTCAGTTTATCATTGATCCATTTTATTAATTAGTTAATAATGTATTATGTGATTGAACTCTTTCATGAAGTACCCATTATTGAAGAAGTATTTATCAGAAGAATTATACTTTTGTTATTTATTGATGCATTTGTTTAATATGTTCATATGCTATCCTTTCTTTACAATGGGCTTACCGGTAATTAGAGTTTGGATTAGCTGGAATTGTGTTTGCAAAAAAGTGCCTTAATCATATGGACAAATGACTTAATTATTTTACACTAAAATCCTATATACTTGAGCTGCCAACAGCCCTTCTAAAATATTATTATGTATTCAGAATCTTTACTAAAGTCAAACTGAATTGCAATATTTAATAATTCAAAAGAGAATAATAGTTAAAACATGGAAAGTATCAAATTAATTCAAATCAAATGTAAGTCTGCTGATCTCCCAGACCCAAAAATGTTGCTTGCAACAAAGAAGAACCAGAGTCTTGGTATCAAAAGGAGATTTGACAAGAAAAGTATATGATGTAAATTGCTGTTCTTTCTTCTCTACCCTTAGTGGCACCAGGGATTCTAATTTATAGTGAACTTAATGAATCTACTGATCTTAGAGACACTTCTTAAGTATGCAGTTAATACAAAGATAAATTGCATAATACTCCTGAGCACCCAAAAAGAATTGTCATTGATACTCTTCAAGTGATAAAAAGCAGATCAGAGGCAAAGTCAGGAGCAGATCTCATTTCACACTGAACCTTCTTATTACAATGCATAAGTTTGAACCATTCTTCCTGATTAAAAACAAACATCTCTTATTTGGACATTTGTACTCCAGGGAGGAGAAAATGATGTAAGATTTGAATCTTGCATTTGCTGTATGCATACGGCACAACTTGTCTCAACCTTTTCTTTTTAATTATTGTAGTTTAAAAAACAACAACAGATGCACAGAAAATCTACAAAAATGAATGAGCAAGAACAGTAATATCCAACAAAGTTCACAATTTCATTATCAAAACAAATAAAATTCAATTCAATAAACAAATAGAAAAGTACACATTGAATTCAAATAAACCACACACTCACAGTCACACTTATATTCATTTAATAACTGTATTATACTGTGTATTCCATTTGTCTATTCTTGTAAAATATTTTGAAATCTGAAAATAGAAACATGCTGTGTCATTTTTTTATTAATAGGAAATATAATTTTACAAATTAACATAATTCTCTTGTATTGGCTATTTCCCATACCCAGTATAATCAATTTTTTTTTTTAGATATGGTCAGTTTCTGCAATGTTGTAATATAATTCAAGACAACATTGGCACCTTTAACTTAAAAATAAATATTTTTGTTTTAATATTCTTCCAAAAAAGAAAAACAAATGGACATGTTTGAATGTACCTTCATATTTCTTGCAACAGTAAACAGAAAATCTACAGCCTGTCCTTTATAATGAGTTTTTCAATAGACTCAGAATACAATATTTTTATTGACTTTAAGTACAAAGAAGCAAACTTGGATAAAGGTTTCATTATTAGAAACCTTTATTTATTTTATTTTATTTTATTTTATTTATTTATTTATTTAGTCAAGCGGGTATATGATTACAGACAAAGAATAAACATGATTGTAAATATATAAGATGTACAAGCGTGCTTATGGGTTACATGATATTTTATGAATACCTGGGGACATTAAGACAGAGACGGTAGGCATGCCCCTTAAAGACCTCTTAGGAATGGAGTGAGGTCAACGGTAGATTTTATTGCATTAAATTATAAATGCAAATAAAAGATAGCATCTCAAATTTAAGGCAGCTAAGGTTTATTTCAGGAAATGCTCAGGGTTATTATATTGCCACTGCTGTGTATTAGGCAAAGGGAATTCTATTTGTAGTTTAAAACCACTGAAATAATTACAGTAAAGTAACTTACAGACTCCAGCCAAATTTTACAATAAAACATCTTGCAATCTATTTTTTGAGTAGAGTTTTTACACAAATATTTGCTACACTCCGCATCAAAACTCAATCTAGATTCCAATAAGGGCAAATTTTGTATGTCTAACTCAGGTAAGCAATGAAATGTAAAAACCTTTTTTCGTTACACCTTGACCCAAGTAATTGCCAAGAATTAACAGAGGTACATAATAAATTTCCAATAAAGCCACAGAGGTTGATATACAGTTCAATTTCATTCTACATGAATACGGATGATAAAATAAATGCCCAATTCTTGAAAAAACTGGTAAATTAAAACCTTTTCAAAGATAGTTTTTTACCCTAGCCAGTAGAATCCTTGTGCCTTTCTTGCCTTATATTTTTCTTTTCCTAGTCTCACTATTAGCAGTTGCTGGTGTGTTTTTTCTCTCCCAATCTCATGATTTTTCTAGTATCTTTAATTGAAATGATTTTATCAAGAATGATATGCTTCAATCTCTCCTTGCCAGTCTTCTAGTTCAAATTTCTTCCTGGTAGAATCCTAAGAGTGGCCATTGCTCCACTTTATAATGAAATTATTTTTAAATTATTAAAAGAAATACTGAAAATTAGTGCATTAGCCATTATACTTACAGAAAAACCTCTTTTAGGCCCTATATGAGCCCTGTAAATGCTGTTCAGTTGTAACCGATTGTTATATTTGTCCATGTCCTAATTGCACAGAAAATAAATAAATAAATAAATAAATAAATAGGCTAATAATGAATACTATCTTTAATATTTTTAATAGCTAATTTGTTTTAAACATTTAATAAAATTATTGGTAAAATATAAGAAACTTGTAGAGTAAAACTCACTCATAATATAGAAACCCCTGTATATTATATAACGTAAAACACTTACTAAACTCTAAATCAAGCATGAAAATGACTAACCATAAGCAAAGCAATATAAATTGCAATGTGAAATCGTGCGAAACTATAAATTTATCCATATCACTAAGACACTCTACTTATTTGAAAATTCTGAAAGGTTGATATATAAACTTTATACATCAATTTGAGAAACGCAAATTGTATTGTGCATTACTGCAGTCAGAACAACTTCAACAGTTGGCATTTTGGTAAATACCGTATTTTTTCTTCTATAAGATGCACCTGACCATAAGACACACCTAGGTTTAGAGGAGAAAAACAAGAAAAAAAATATCAGGCAGAGCCTGACAGGATCATACATAGGTCTCCTCTCATGTGCCAGCTCTGCCTATTGACTCCTGCACTGTGAAAAAGTGACAGAAGAGGCGGGCAATGGCAATACAGAAGAGGCGGGGTTTAGCACTGTAAAATGACCCCGTCCCTGCTGTGGCAAAAAATGGAGCAAAAAATGCGATGATTGTTTTGTGATTGGCTGAACCCATAGGGCAGCCATTTTGTAAGCTCGGCATGGCCATTTCAAATGTGCTCTTCCATTTGTGAATATATTCACAAGCGCCCTAAAGTGGACTATCTCTTGAGAAATGAAATGTGTACTAGGCCATCATGCAACATGGCCAGCTGTTTCTGAAAATGAAAGGAGTTTCAAAAATAGATCAACGGATGTTAGTAAGTTGCACTGCAGAGAAATAAATAAATAAAAATAACTTATTATCTCTTATTCATTTACAGATGCATATTTAATATTGTATGTTACATAATACTGATATTGAAAATAAGGTTAGGTGAAAAAGGAAAACAAAAGCACACCTACTAAGCTATATTAAAACCAGCTCGGTGACAATATGCTTACTACTGGCCCATGTTGAAACTGGGTGGATGGTGTATAGTTTTTCACAAGTGTGCTAATTTAATTTAGTACTTCATGTTAATTAGTGATATACATCTACTGCCAAACCTGTAATTGCACTTTTGGAGCATGGAGCCTGCTACAAGAGCTTAATCTTTCCTCATGATGAAGTGAAATTAAGGGAAGTTGCTTGTCAGTTTATTTCTGAAAAGGTGAAAACGTCAAAAAAGTACCACTATTTTAAACATCCCTTTGATTGTTTACAATTTCCTCATTGATATTATTTTAGTCCAATCATTTAAGATTGTATTTTTATGTGTGGATTTGGGTAACTTTAATCCCTTCATTAAGTAGCTTCATAGAGACCCTAGTATAGATTTAATGATTGTATTCTCCCATCCCTTTAGATTACTTCATTTATTTCACAATATGGCTGATGTGTTGGGTAATATTTCCTGTTCATCCTGCTTAGTAGATTCCTGGACTTCTACTCTGAAGCTTGTGTTATTTTTATCCAGTGTAAATGAAGCATATTCCTGAAATCATCAGAATAGACTGGACTGCTGGTTGGTTTCTTCTAGTCTTCATAATAAGAATATGCAGGTTTTCATAATCTAAATCATGGTTTTTCTAAACTAAAAATACATTTCTATGACTATGTTTAACATGAAAGATTCCAAGGGCTATACAAAATCTGAAAACATTGTCAATTTCAAAAAACTAGTGATAAGATAATACTAAGTAATGGAAAAAATATTACACCAATGAAGTAGTTAGATTAAATTTATTATTACACTTTATTACAAGGACTAGCAATGCAACATTTATTAGCCCATAGCACCCACAACATTATGAGATGGAGTTGGTAGTGGCTGCTGTATTTAAGTTATTAGTTTAATCATGTGTTCATTGCAGGAATTCAAATTAAAGTACCCTTACAGCTGCCATTTGAACCACATGTAAGAGATGTACTGGCTTTATTCTGTCTTCTTTACTCTGTAACAAGAGAGGACAAGTCTTCTGTGTGACAACTGTTCATTTGAAATGTAGTAAAATATTTCCATCAGCTTTGTAATAGCAATGGTTATATGACAACATTTTTCTCTTCTCAGCAACATACACATTGCTTAGTAAAGAGTGCATAGAGTTGCGAAAAGCAGGGGGGATAAGAATGAATGGACCTTTTTCTAATACTTATCATTTTATCTTAATCTCTATCTCTGTCCCTGTCTCTATCTCTCAGTTTATGTCTTTGTCACCCTATCTCTCTCTCTGTATATCTAATATATATCTATATACATGGGGTCCTTGGTGCTCTCTGAGATTGACTGTTTGCAGATGTTTAATTACCAAACTAGATAATGGCATTAGTGCTAGCAGGGAGTGAGGTTTGCACTCATTTTATATACTAGTGGTTTGACTAGTGTTGATGGGAGTGATCTTGGTAGTTCCTTGATTAGGATATTTGCTTTTTGCTTTTGCTTGTTTGTCTGCATTAGTAGTTTCTTGATTGAGGTATTGTTTACTTCTTGGTTGTTAATTTCCTTTTTGGATTTTTGGATATTTTGTCTGTTTATCATCTGTCCGTCTGTCCATCATTCCATCCATCTACCTGGTCATCCGTGCATCCACCCACTTTTAAAGTGTCACATTTGAACTTCAGATGTTTTTCTCACCTTCAATCTGCTTAGTATTGGTTTGGTAATTTTCATATACACATCTTCCAACAGAAAGAATGATGAAGTTTTTGTGGGCTAAATGGAGTAACATGAGAAACAAATGAAACAGAAATCTTAGAGAATGTCTTTTTAGGCTGTGCTTGTAGAGACTGGATTGAGAGCAACATTCATAAAGATGTCAGTCAATTTTAAAATAATGTGATAACTCTGTACCTTTTAAGTCTAATATCAGAATGTAGCCTGGGGAGTGTTGAAATTTCAATTGCTGTAGAAACAGTAAAACAGTCACTCATGCCTTGGATACTTCTCAATTGGATTATTGTAACACTCTGTTCATGGGGCCACTCAGAAGCTACAGGCAAGCAATGATAGTTATACTATGTCAGTGACGTGCATGTATCCCCACTGCTTTGAGAGCTGTACTGGTTGCCAGCTGGCTTTTGGGTTTATTCAAGGAGCTGGTTATTACCTGTATAACCCTGCATGGCACACGGCCTGGTACTTGAAGGACTAACTGTCTCCATATATTCCTGCCCATCAGGCAGGACAGCTAGAGTGGGCAGTCTCCAGGTACCATCTGTTCAGCAGGTCATTTAATGGAACCCAGAAAATACGTCTTCTTGCTGAACGATTCCAGCCCTCTGGAATTGTATCCATTGTATTCTATTTCCTCCCTTTTTGGCCTTTTGTAAATTGTGTACAACCTGGTTGTTTTCCCAGGCCTTTGGCCAGAATTGGAATTTGGTTCCTGTTAGGTGTCTTATTTTCCCTATTGATAAGAGCTTTTTCCACAGGTGGGTTCCTACCAGTTCTAACCGATTCTATAGAACCGTTAGTAACTCGGTGATGACATCACGGAGCCGCTTCCTTCAGTGTCTCCGTGGGTGCTGCCATTTTGAATGTTTTGATTGCTGCGCGCGCACGTACTTTACGGCCATGTGCGAGGTGCAACCCTGAGCAAACTGTCAGCAAAACAATTTGCAACCCACCACTGGTCCGTCCCTCCTGTTTTTATCTGTAAGTCACTATGGGCAGCTTCCAACTTGGAATAAATAAATAAATACAGAGGGATTCCTGAGGGAGAATAACATTTACTTAGCTGTAGCCTATTATTGTTTCAACATGATCATGTTAATATTTTAGCTTTATACTACATTTTCACTGATTTTTATATGAGTTCAATGGAAATACTGTATACGTAATACAATTCATAAGATTGAAGAATAAATAACAGTAAGTACAGTAGAGGTTATACAAATACTGTCACCTATTTTGCCTTGCTTCTGATGATTAATAGAACTAATTTGAGAAAGTCACTGGGACAGGTTCAATTAGAATACTGCAAGTGAAAGCATTCTCTGGGGTCTTTGGTGCTCTCTGAACTTAATGATTTTCTTGCAGATGTTCCATTACAAAATCAGTTCCCTGATAATGTACCTACCGTGTTTCCCCGAAAATAAGACAGGGTCTTATTTTCTTTTGAACCCCGAAATATGGCCTTGGCCTTATT
>JANHFT010006609.1:189987-206189 GCA_032467955.1 Pseudoxenodon macrops | reverse complement strand
AAGGAATTTGTCTTTGGTGCATGTGCTCTCAGTGTACATAAAAAGACAAGATACATTCGTCAAGAATCATAAGGTACTACACTTAATGATAGTCATAGGGTACAAATAAGCAGTCAAATCATACTAGAAACAATCAATATAAATCGTAAGGATACAAACAACAAAGTTACAGTCATGCAGTCATAAGTGGGAGGAGATGGGGTGATAGGAATGATGAGAAGATTAATAGTAATAGTAATGCAGATTTAGTGAATAGTTTGACAGTGTTGACGGAATTATTTAGCAGGGGGAAAACTCTTCTTGTGTCTAGTTGCTTTGGTGTGCAGTGCAGAAAGAACATTCTTTGTTGTGCTGAAGGATTTTGGCCATTTTTGTATCATTTGAAGCCTAATCTTGCTTTTTCTTCTTTGGTTTATAATGATTTGTTATTCCATAAATATATGCTTTATGACTTGTGTTTCAAAACGGTTGCAGAAGGTTCAATATTCCCTTCAGGTGTTTTATAAGCAGAAATTTATATATGATAGAGTAAAAGATGGTCTAAAAATAAATAATATGTATGTTAAGGTTAAGAGCTGCAGAAGAAGAGGAAGACAATAAATAAGAAGGATGAATGAAATAGAAAAATTGTAGAATATCATTAGAAAAATAAAAGTTGTTGTTGGTGACATGTCAAGATAGCTTCTGCAATCACGGGGAGTCAAGCCTGGTTTGATGGCATCTGATCAACTAATTATGTTTCTACCGTTCAGTTCTACATGAAAAACTATTGTTTAGTTACTGGTTTTTAGCAACAAAACCTCTAAGCTGACTCATAGATAATTTTGTCTGCTTTCATAGTGTACTGGCTGCTCATTAGAGTTATCTTACCAAAAAGATTCAATTTGACGAAAGGGTTAAGTGGGCCATGCAGTTACTTCTCACCCCATTGAAGGCACTCTAGAATGCTGGCACTCCAGAATCCATCTGCATTTTTAATTGGAAAACACCCAATCACCCTATACTTCAGTTTTCAACTTCAGCACCACAGACCCCTGGACAGCGATGTCCATTTATTGGCGTGTTGCAGCTTAAATCAGAGAAAGTTGAGAGGAGGTAGGATCAGAAAGAAGATCCTTTCCGCCGTGGCGTAATCCAGTTGGTCTGATGAGTCTTTTCCTCCAGACAGGCCAATACACCGTTACAGTGGATCCTAGAACAGAGCGCTGCGGGATGCGTGAGCGCGTTGGGGGGGGGTGGGGGGAGAGCATGGGGATTGTAAGCAAGCCGCGCCAGCTTGCTGACTCCCCGACTAGCTGCTGACTCCAACCTCCCAATCTGCAGGAGAAGCTGGTTAAGAGGGGATGTCTAGGTGTTATCTGGCCTCTTTCGAGAAAAGAAAGGCTATACCCACCATATACAGAACAGTAGATATTCTAGCTTCTCTAGACCAAGAATCCCAATCTTCGGGAATATGACAGTGTTGCACAATTCGTTCATTTGAGTCATGCGTCAGAATGGTAAGTAGCGATTGCTCTGCGACCACCACCATCACTCCCCGTGGGTTTATTTTTATTTTGGAGAGGGATTCTAAGGAGGAGAGGAAGAGGAGAGCCATAGTCTTTATGCCGATATATGCCTGTTCAGCTCCGTTACCTTTCTAGGAGAGCAGGAGGGATGGAAACTCGATCCTCGCAGCTGTCACTCCAGAAAAAGCTCTATTAACTTTAGAGGGAATGCTTTCGGACCAATTTCTTTGGAGCATCCTAAACTGATGCCGCTTTGTCAGGGCTATGTCTCCGATTAAGTGGTTTGCGATCCCATTCCAGTGGTCTCTGGAGGGGTCGAGGTAGAGTTGTTCCTCCCACCCCCCCACTTCAGCCCAATCTCCAATAAAGTCGGAGGAATGCTGCTGATGTCAAAGAGAAGGCGTGGGGTGGGGTGGGGTGGTTGGGTTCGACCTTTTTAGCTTTAGGAGAGAACAAATCTAAGTACTACGAGTGGTAGAAGCGTCTGCTCCCGCGAGTGGAAGGCAAAGAAATATTCCTCATTCTTCTTGGAGTTGACATTTTGCTTTTTTCTTTTCCTCCCGTTCGAAGGTTCTGTTCTGTGTCCTAGTTGCTCGCATCCAATTGCGAGTAGGTGGAATAGCGATAGCAGGGAAATGATTTGTTCGGCATGCTGCTCCCGATGAAGTACGTGTTAGCCTGGTTTAGGGGGCTATACGGTTAACGTCTCTGGAAGATAGTAGCTTGTGTTGTGGGACGTTGGGTACTAAAGCTGAATTCCTAAGCGCAGCTTTACGTGAGCTCCCAGCTGGTTGAAATTCTTGGCATTGAGCGTCGTCCCTCCGAACGTTTAACATTTTTATCTCCTCCTCGGGGACGGCGATGGAGAAGCGCAAATAAGCAAGCGTGGTGGAAATAATCGTTTCCCTTTCTCATTACGTGTCAAGGTTATAAAGTCTGAGAAAGGCTGGGGCGAAGGTTTAAGACTTTTAGCTATCTCTAGAGGGCGTCCATGGTATTAAGGAGCGTATTTACCTATCCATCTATAAAACAGCAACAAAAGGAGGAGCTCATTTCAACCATAAAGTACTTGATTGGACACCTGGTGTCCTTCAGACCTTTTAAATCACAATTCTCTCCAGAAACCTTTCTTCGGATAAAAGAGATTGTTAGTCTAACTAATCTAAATAGTTCTGTATCTCTGGGATATTGTGATCAGATACTTTTTATATGAATCATATAAGAGGTGGACAATTGGAATGATGAAAGCTGGGTTGATCTTCACTTAGTGTTTTCTAATTTAAAAATAATAATAATACTAAGGAACCAGGTGTACAGATAATCTGTTACTGAACCATGAAAAATGAATGAATGAATAGCAAGAGGACAGGTTCAAAAGCTTCTGAGGGATCGGAATTGTAGAATGAACCTACACTGATTCATTCAACTATCTGAAATAATCTATACCTAAAATCAAGTAATATTCTGTAAACTGTGCTACCAATAATATACATTTTTATATTTTCTATGATGATTTCTTATAAGATGAACCAAACAACCCTGCTAGCCAACAGATCACAATATAATTAGATAGGACAAGTAGTTCAAATATTCTCACTGCATGTTTGTTTGTTTGTTTAATATACAGTGGCCTACAATGACTTTTAAGCATTATTCTTTACATCCCTCCAATTTTTTGTAGATTGTAGAAATATTACAGTTAAAAATCTCTATTAAAACAGAGAGACTTGCAGCTTTTAAAAAGATGAGCCTAAAATAAACTGGGATTTATTTATGCAAATATGTACTTATGTAAATATGTACTGTTTTCTATTATTAAGATTTAAAATGGCCGTTTATTTTTCAACTGCTACTTGCTTACGTTCTGTATGCTAGATAATTTCAGAGTTTAAACCTAATGGTCTTTCCTTAATGCTCTTCCTCTCTCTGTGCCACTGTGCTTTTAAATGGAAATATATAGCATTATTTTCTCTCCAAAGCACAGTAGTCTTGCTCAGCTCTACCATTCAAATGCTTGCAATACCAGTTACAAAGTAAAGCTTGTTTAAAAGGAGTTCTTGAACTCATAACTGACAGAGCTGTATATGGAATTTAATATAAATGCAATTATACTAGTTTGCTCTAGGAAACAAAAAATAATAATTGATGGTATAATTGCCACAATGATGTCTGGAAGCTAAGAAGCACAGATGCACAGTAATAATCCTAATCTAAAATGGATTTTCCCATTGTTTTAAAAATCAAATGCTATATGCCTTCAACTAAATATGCTCACTTGTAAAATTGAAATAAAATTGAAAGTTATTTGATATAATCAATACCAAATATCAAAAAAGTAAAATGATGTACCTTTCACTATTTCACAAATTATTGTCAGGACCAAAATGGAGCTAGAATTAGTAATATCATAGGTGATAATTTTAAAACAAAACAAGATGATGATGATGATTAGACTAATTCCTTTTCTACACTAATTTTATTAAAAATTACAGTTACAAAGGTAAAACTAATACAACAAAAAGTAGAAAGTGCAGAAAAGAAAGAAATAAGAATATAGGCAACAAGAAAGAAATGCACAGACTTTCCCCTTCATCAAAACAATTATTTGACCAGCTCCTTTTCAATTGTACATAGTATTCAATACTTTGTTTTGAGAAATGTAATGAAATAATTTGCAACAAGTTTACCAGTTGATAATCCATCTATGTTTGGTATTACCTTTCAAGTGCTGAGTAGTTCAATACTTGAAGGATGGGTATCTTTGGATTAATGTGACTTTTTATAAGATCTACTGAAAAAGTTGTGCTGTGCCTGTAGTGAGCTATGGCTAGCAAAAATAAGCAGATGAAAGAAAACAATAAACAAACCCAGGCCTGGCGATGTACAAGATCCATCGGAAACTGTTCCTTCAGATAAAACTAGTTGGAATGATATAGTCACGTAAACTGACTTCATATTTACCTTCTAGTCTGGCACTAACGGCAGCTCACATAGAGTGCTTTATTATAACTCAGCCTGTAATAGAAATTCTTGCCATTCTCCAGTGAAGTGTTAAATTGAAGACATTTCCCAGTTTACAGTAAACACATTCATGCAAGATATGACGCCTTTATTGGTAGGCATTCTTAATAATCCCACTTAACACTGTGTTCCTACTGTCAACAATGTTTGTGCAGTATATAATTTGCCTCTAAACAAAAATATGCCTTGAAATGATCACAGTATTGAAGAGTGGTCAAACCACACCCTGATACTTGCAATGAATTCTTGAAGATAGAGCCACAGCTCAGCCTAATCAGCTTATTTTTCTTTATAAACTTTCTAAAATCCAGTGTTCTTATTCAGATGATTGAGGATTACTCCAGGGATTGTAAGCCACCTCTCTCCCAATACAGCCTTTTATACATAACAGTACATCCACTTTCACCCCAAATAGCAGCAGACAATACTATCTGCATGAAACGATGTGACAAAATGCTGATAAGGAAAACATTTCAGTAGTATTATTATTATTAATAATTATTATTCATTAAATTCATATGCTTTCTGAATCCTAGCAACTATTTGTGGTCTATAATTGCTGAAATATTTAAAAATAAAGAACAATAAAAATAAAAGCACAAAAACAATGGAACACAAAAGACCAACAGTGGCTAGAAAAACAAACTCAGAGGAAAAAAGAAAGGAAGAAAGGAAGGAAGGAAGGAAGGAAGGGGTGTCAGTTATCCTTTCCAAACCCTGGGTGAAAAGCCAGGCCTTTAGGACCCTTCGAAATACCAGTAGGATAGGAGAGATTCAAATTTCAGGGGAAACTTGATTCCAGAAGGCAGATATTTGTATAGAGAAGGTATACTTTTGGGCTACAGAAAGATAGCATTGTTTAGTTGAAGAAATCCAATATTGCCAAATCAAGTCAGCTGGAAAGGTAATATGAAAAACAGGAGATCCAACAAGTCACAAAACCAGTGTCATGTAGAGGTTTATAGGCAGTAATTAGCATCCTGACTTGCATCTGAAGCAAAATGGCAACTGTGCAGCTTGCAAAGCAAAGATGTTACATCAGCTTATTGCGACATGCCCATTACTGCTTCCACTGCTGCATTCTGGACCTGTTGAAACTTTTGGGTGGCCTTCAAAGGCAGCCCCATATAGAGTACATTGGAATAGCAAAGTCATGAAGCATAAAATATTTTATATATGTTTACTTAAGAAATGTTTGCAAAGATTGCATAATAGGCATATAATCACTTTATACATTGGTACAGAAACAATAAGATACAAAAATATACATAGTAGTAGAGACAAGCACTAGATGACTCATCAGCTCTTTATTCAACACAGCCCTGGTTAGAAAAAATGTAAAGAGGCTTCAGTTTACTGTTATCTGGAAGTCAGCCAAGAGGGCAAGATATATTTTAGAACATAAAAATGGCCCCTTTGCCAAGCAGGTTAAAAACAGAAGCCTTATATTTCTGCAACATCTTGGTTGCTTCAAGATTCTCACTCTAGTTTACTTTTATTGGTTAAAGTCCATTGCTACTTTTCCCTTTCTGTTAATTCAGATTGATCTCACTTAGCTCAGCCTCCATATTTATGGCCACCTTCCAGCTTTTAGTCATTGTGATTACTAGAGAAAAATGTTACATCTTCTGAAACACACCTTACAATTCACAACCAAAACCGGTGAGAACCATACCAGTCTTGGCTCTCCTTCATTATTTCATTCATCTCTTGTTAACTATCTCCTTCTGCTTTCAAAGATATTGTTGGAGAGCAACCATCCCAGTCAGGGGGAGGTCTTGAGAGGAGAATTAGCTTGGATTCAACCACATAAACACAAGATAGCAAGGTCTGACACCCCTTCCCCCCAAATGCCTTATTTGATCTTTCCCATATAAGCTGCCAGTCTGGGGAGATTCCTGTATTAAAGACAGAGAGCAATAAAGTAGCTAGTTTGAATTTAAATGTGATTGGTTGTTTGAAGCTGGTTGTTTGAGTCTACATATAGCATTCTAGCCTATTGTATTGCAGGCATTACTAACTGGTCAAGAGACTATAATCCAAACAGTAGCAACTGCAATACAATTCATTTATCCTGCTAGTAAAGAACTACATTTTCTAGTATTTTACTATTAACATTGACATCTAAGTAATGCACTTCTATTTTTCACATGTGTAACAATATCAGTACCTACTAATAATCTTTGAGTATAGCAAGTAACAGAACTAACTTAATATTACTTTAATTAAGAAGAGAAAGAGCAACAAAAGTGGGATGGAGAGATCAGGAGTTCAAACACCAATGTATTTTAGTCACAATCAGTTAAAAAAAAAACTTAGTTGTAAGCTCAATGCATAGATAGAGTCAATCAAAAATAGACTTGATTTTCAACAGACGTCTACAGATGTCTCAGCAAAAATTGTTTAAAAACTGTTCTTGATACAACTTTTACCAATGAAAAATAAATATGGGAGAAATAGCCATGTTGGTTACAGATCATGGAGAATGTAGCAACATATTTCTTGAAGATAACCTACTGAGAAAAGCTATTATTAATGGTTGTGTTGGTGTTTTAATCCACTGGAATTGCTTTGTTTATAAATGTTAATAACTTTTCCATAATAATTTAACTACATTAAAAGATCCAGATATAGGATTTGTAAGTAAGTAAAGAAATGTAATACAAATGCAAGAATTATCGAGAATCATATAGTGCCGTATTGATTCTTTCTCTCTATGTTTCTTACTTATGTTTCTACAGTATGGATTTATAAACACATGCCTAAAGTCTCTGGTGGTTGAAAAATACGGTGAAGAAATATGGGAAAACTTAAGGTAAGTTATCCCTAGAAAAAATATTCAGAAAATTCAAATATTAGAAATTGCTTAAAGCCATTATAATAAGGTGTATCAAATCCTTTGACAAAGTCTAACAGGTTTATTAGACTCATGGAGTTATACAATGGGGTTTGACAGATTATGCAGTAATTAATCCATTATTAATATGGCTGAGCCAAGCTTTGATGGGGTCCTTCGATAAAATTTTGAATGAAGCGCTCTTATGAAGGGAAATGCTGGACTTTGTTACCCTTTGAAGCACTAGATTGGACCAGTCATCCTGCTTCAATTCAGAAGGGGAAAAAAACCCCAAACCAACTCTTTTTCAACCCAGTCAAAGGGTACAGATAAAACTAATCCTCTTGCCTTGTTGCTTTGGTTCAAGGCACCAGAGGTGGAGCCATTCAGTTTTGCAAACGAAAGCAAGACTCACCATGACAGTATGATTTGAGGCAAGGCCTTGATGCAGAACAGAGTCACCTCCAAAAGACCTACTTTTGTTAATCCTCCAATTAGGATTAAGTAGAGTTGTTAAGTAGAGTTTTCTACTTAAACTTGGCCATGAGACCAACCTTCAAATGGTAAATCCTGTTGCTCTATGGCAATTGAGGATAGGTAAGAGAAAAGGAAGAGTTATGTCACATGACTGCCACTACTACAACAACAGTAGGTCTGATACCAATGAGGGTCTCCCATTACTATCTCTGTCACCCTAAATGTCTTTTTCTTCTCTTGACCATTGTGCAAGGAAAATCTGTTCTCCCTCTGCCACTCAGAATACAAGGCATATATTCCTCAATCCCATCTGACTTCCGACTACTTAAAAAAAACCAGTGCCATACTTTAGTTATGGGGATTTTCCTTTATCTCTTTGCAACCATTTAGTGATTGTTTGGATTTTTTTCAACCCAGACATGATATGTCTACTGCATTTTCTCACTTCACCTCCATTACAAGCAGAAATAAGCTAAAGAGTGATAATGGTAAGCTATAACCATCAAGGAAGCCACCTGAATGTTTGAAAGCATTGCTTTTAGCTGCTGAAAAATGGCTAATTTTGAAACAGCATTATCTCCCTCCCTCATCTACTTCCTTCCTTCCTTCCTTCCTTCCTTCCTTCCTTCCTTCCTTCCTTCCTTTCTTTCTTTCTTTCTTTCTTTCTTTCTTTCTTTCTTCACCATTCCTAATTGGAGGATTTAATTGGGCTCTCTTATTTGGTTTACCATATCTCCACTATTGTATTTGATTACTCTAGATTTCCAAATATGGTCTTCTTATCTCTCACAGTCACAATTGTTGAGTGTTTAAGGAAGGAATGAGGGAATCCAGACTCCAAGCTGGCTTTCTCACCCACCTTGGCAATATTTACAACATTGCTTTTTTCCCCCTCAATGCACATTTGCAATTAAAGTAGAAATCTGTTTTGAAGCAATACATTTTGTAGTTCCAAATAAAACATAGGAAGGATTCACTGCTTTTCTGCTGCTCTGGGGAATTCTTACAGACAATCACAGTGGTGCAACTTCAGTTCCATATATGAAGAACACTGAGAAGATGATTATGACCAGGTAGTCTTCATTTGACAACTTGCTCAACAACCATTCAAAGTTACAACAGTGCTGGACTAGTGGTATTTACAACTGGTCCCCAAAATATTAGCCATCCCAGCAGCCCTTTGGTCACTTGAAAGTACAATCTGGGCCCTTGGCAACCAGCTTGCCCTTAGTGGTTGTATCCCTTTGTCACATGGTTGTCATTTGTTACTTTCAGTTTCCCAAAGCAAAGTCAATAGGGAAATCAGTGGAGAAGGTTGTGAGTTGCTGCAATAAGTCACTCATACCCTCCCCCACCCAGCAACAGCCACAACTGGCTTTGCCGTTCTCATGCCATGCATTACACCATATACCTGCTTGCTGGCCTGCTTGCAAATCACCTGAGCTCACCTAATGACCCATGATTCTTACTTAACAATGACAATGAGAAGTGCCAGGATTGTTGTTGCTAAGTGCAATCACTTGATGTTGCAAGTTACAATCATATTGCTTAGCAATGAAAATTCTGGCTCCAATTATCATCATTAACCAAGGACTACCTATAGTGGAATAGACTTTCTGACTATAGCATGAAATGCCAGCTAATGAGATTGATCACTTCAATAGACTCTGTATAATGAGACTAGCCTTAACTATCTCTCTCTTGTGTTGTTGTATTGATGCTTTTGTGACGTGCCAACACGGAGTTCAGCTTAGCTCTCAGAATTCTAAATATGAGTATTGGCCCAAACTTTTATTATTCATCAAAGAGGGGTGAGGTGGGAAGTCAACAACTGTCACTTTCTTTGTACCAGGCCTTTTCTCTCCGGCTTGCCAATTTTTATTCTATTAGAATGGATTACTTTAAAAAAAAACAAAAAACCTCTCATCTCCATCCTTTTGCTTGAACAAAGAAGATAGAATTAGTACTTGCAATATAAAATCAGTATATGCCAGTATATTAAATTTGCTCGAGGTATACTATCAGTCACTTTGCTTTTCTTTGATTAAGGATTTATAACTTTTGCACTTCCATGTTAATCAAGACATACAGTAGGTTTGTTTCTTCCCAAAATGATTCAAAATATATATGTGTGTGTGTGTGTACACAGACACACATACATATATATTCCAACTATTATGAGATTTGTTTGTTTTGTCTTTTTTGCTATAGAGTCCAGACTGGAGTTCAGGATACCTTTTTTACTTTTGAAGTTTATAAAGATGAGATCACAATGCAACTAATTGACAAGGCATGCAAAATGTTAGGTATGTATCATTCTGAATTAATGCCAAGAACCTGGCGTTATTGAACATCATCTTCATCATCATCATCATCACCATCACAGCCACTAACACCACTATCATCTTCTTGATGCCTGTGTGGAAGTTTCTTTTTTAAATGCATATTCCCATTTACCCTATTGTAACCCCTGACCATTGTTACAAGCTAGAACTATCAGGAATAGGACCCAGTTACATGTTCCTGAAATGCTGTCATTTTTCTTCCACATTACAATGCAGTATGTTTTCAATGCAGACAAATGGAGGCTTTACAGCAAAGAAACTTCCCTCTGATGTCAGATATGGAGAAATTGTGACAAACACCTGAAGAAGTGCACATAGATTGAAATGAAAATATCTCCCTCTCCCCTCCCCTCTTTCTGTACTATATAGTGTGTATGTATACATTTCTGAGTGTATGGCATAGCATCCTCACTGCATGTTTTCAATGTCTGGAGATCAGAAAAAGTAAATTATGGGTGTGCATCAAATTGCTTCTGAAGAATTGGGGGACAATAATGGTGGTGATGTGGAAGTGTTCTGAATTAACTGGTTTCTAATCTTGAAACAGGAATATGTAATATTGTAATATATATTTGTTTTCCTAGATGTTTCCCCAGATATGGTCCTAAAACAATTTGGAGAATATTTCTTTGAATTCTGTAAACAGTCAGGTTATGACCATATGCTGAGAACACTGGGAGGAAATCTGTATGAATTTATAGAGAACCTGGATGCATTACACAGTTACCTCAGTCTGTCTTACCAGGCAAGTGGAAATGAATTCTATAAGAGTAGAAGAGAATTTTGATTCTTCATTATGAATTCACTGATCTTCTCAATAATAAGACAGGAAAATTATGATGTATATGTGTATGTGTGTACATGTGTGTGGGTGTCTGGGTGTCTGTGGGCACTTACATATATGTATTTTATGAATTTTGATGCTTTACTTGGTTGATAAAATCTGATTCCCATTTTAAATATGCATGTTTTTATCAAATCAAATTGCTTTCGTCAGACAACTGGCAATAATATATATATTTTATTATTGTGACCTTAGTATCATCAGAATCAAGGTACTTCTGTTGTAATCCTAAGAAAGATTTACCTTTGGAGATTCTATTTGGATTTGGGAAACATCAGTGGGATACTACAGTCTCCCTCACTTTCCATTAAATGCTAGCTTCAGATTATAGATTTTTCCTAAGACTACAACAGACAGGAAAACATTAAATTCTCACAATGCATAAAGACTTTCTAGGTGATGATGTTTATCAAAAGGAAACCTGTTTGACAGAAAGAATAGAAAGACTTAAATTGTAGAATCTCAGCTTGTACTTCCACCATTGGGGCTCACAATTAAAAAATAATAATTGTAGTATGCAGTGGGAAAGAGTGCCTCTAGAAGTTGGTGTGCGATAGTTGATTAGATGAAAATTTATCTGATATATTATAGAGATGATGGACATGTAGAAATATGTTGTAATGTTTCTACACTGCTACCAGAGGTGGGTTCCTACCGGTTCGGACCGGTTCTACTGAGTAGGTAGTAGGCCGCTGGTGACATCACAGAGCTGGTTCTGCTCCGTGGCGCCACCATCTTTTTTTGGGGGGTGTTCTTCTGCGCATGTGCAGAAGCCGAGTTTCCGGCACTGTGAATGCATTGCCATCTTGTTTTTGGCCTTTTTTGGGAGGGGGGATTTTTCGGGGATTTTTCCTACTGTGCATGCGCTTGCGCACGAGGTGCATGCACACGCATGATGCTGCACACGCAGTGCGGGAGGCAGCAAACCAGCGACGAGGTAAGTTAGAACCCACCCCTGACTGCTACCAGTATCAAGGACCAGATTTCTGATGCCTCAAAATGAGCAACAATTACAAGATGTCTTTTACTATGATATCAGTTATTAAAATATGCATGTGGGCCACCATGGAGGAATGGTTGGTGAATTGACAAAACTTGCTAAGATGAACAAGATGACTTATTTGATGAGAAAAAGCACAACTCCTACATTTATTAATGATTTGGAAACACCTTATGGACATTTTGTGTAAAATTGGGGGGAAAAGGAACTTGTGATTTATGGCTTTGATCACTGGACAGGATATTTTATAGAAAGAAGAGAGTCATGATGTAACTTTAAAGAGAAAGGTTAAAATAGACTTGAACTTCGAATTGCTCTGAAGAATATCAGAAGCCACTTCTTTATACCTTTATACCTTTCTCTGCAGCAAGACTAATATTATTCCTTTTGAGTGTTTTTCAGGAGATGAACGCTCCTTCCTTTAGGGTAGAAAAGAATGAAGATGGTTCAATGTTTTTGCATTATTATTCAGACAGAAGAGGCTTATGCCATATAGTTCCAGGTAAGTAGATATATGTGCATGTGTTTAATATGGGCTTTGAAATGCTGTGGTTTTAATCAAGAATGATTATATTAATATTTGTGCATTTTCCTTTTGATAGTTAATTAACTAGCTAGTTAGGTTAAGTTCAAATGTCAACTACCACAAATTTCCTGCTCCTGTGGTAGACCATCAGATCTGTTTAACATAAGATGATTATGGTGGTATTTAACCATCCTCATGCTCTATTGAACAATTCTTTCCTTTGGGAGGTTTGTATGGCAACAACATGACGCTAGATAAAACATTTATTACTGGTAACCTAGAGCAGCTTTTATTTTATTGGATTTTCTATTGTATTCTGTATTTGTTATTTCCTTAGAATTATTATTCTATAATATTTTGCCCTGGAAAAATGTCGAAGGGGAAGATGATAATAACAACAATAGCCAAAGAATAAATGGATTAATAAATATTTTAAAAATATTACATTTTCCTCATTTTTCTGATTTCATGATTTTTCACTCCAATTTATTCTACTACCACCAGTCTGAGGGTTAGAGATTGAACCGAAGTAACCTAATGAGCACCAGAGCTGTATGATTTGAACCAATAAAACCTATATTTGTTTGAAATAAAATCCGTTTATTAAGGCTGGCAATTGAGATTGTAGCAGAAGTGGGTTCCTAATGGATCGGTCTGGTTCTACTGAACTGTTAGTAACTTGGCAGCCCAGTTCACTAGAACCGTTAGTGACCTGGGCCAGCCATGCCTACGAACCGGTTCTTTTGGTGGCGCCATAGGCACCGCCACCTTGGATTTTGCTTCTGCGCATGTGCAGAAGCTTTTAAAAAGCACTGCACGTGTGCGTGCACGCATGCGCACAAAACATGCACACGGATGAAGTGCATCCCTGAGCAAACCAGCAGTAAGAAGATTTAGAACCCACCTCTGGATTGTAGTTGTTGGCAGACCCACTGTGTAAGGAAACAAACATTGCTTGAGTGTTTGAGTAAATATGCTAAAGTTAATATTACATAAATATGTGTAATATCACCTGGATTTTTTCCCCTTTGGATTTAGGAATCATTGGTGCAGCAGCTTTGGACTTTTTCAATACTGAAATTTCAATGGAAATTGTCAACCGGACAGAAGAAGAAGAAAGAACAGGGAAAAAAGAACACATTGTATTTCTTGTAACACAAAAACCTGTATTTTCCTACAAAAGAAGAAACAAATTCTCTTCCTCACATTTCCTTCCAAATTCTGGAGCTCAGGCAGAAAGAAGACTGAATAAAGAGGTACTATAACAGGGTTGTTTTTTTTTTGGCATGCATTGTGGTAGCCTAGTGGTGAAGACATTCTCCTCCCACTCTGAAGGTTGAAAGTTCAATTCAAGCTGGTAGCAGAATGAACTGCAAATTCCACATAGGTTTTAGGAAAGACATCTGGCCAGTAAACACCTCCGCTCCATTCCAGTCACCTTGACCCTAAGGGAATAGAAAATGGTTTTTTTGGTGCAGAAATATCAATGTGTGTGTGTGTATGCATATATTTTTAGGGATATACAAAAAATTAATTTATACATGCCAACTCTGAAAAATGTACTTGTAATAGTGATAGTGATAGCATTTGGACAGGAGCAGGGGTATCTACAGGATATGATGCAGAGCTGAATGATCAAATATGCATGCTTACAAATCTGAAGGTATGCATGGATAAGTACATCAAAAAATGCTTCAATTTTTTG
The DNA here is from genome assembly GCA_032467955.1 of Pseudoxenodon macrops. NCBI lineage: Eukaryota > Metazoa > Chordata > Lepidosauria > Squamata > Pseudoxenodontidae > Pseudoxenodon > Pseudoxenodon macrops. The sequence continues at coordinate 191,927 of JANHFT010006609.1, read as the reverse complement.
AAATAATGAGGCATATTTGTACTTAGTTCAAGTAGTTACAAATATGAAGCATGGCATTTAAAACTGTAATTGTGTTTTACAATTAGGTTTATTCATTTGTTAGGAAGTAGTTTATTTCTTAGTTTAAAAATATGTTAAAAAGTTTTGTGACTGCTTTTGATGTAACCCACAGGAACTTGAAAGAACCATGAATAAGATCAGAGATAAAGCAAGCGTCAAAAGGAGCCACTGGGAAACAATCAGAGGAATTGTGACAATAGGAAAAGGTAAATGGTTGGCTATAATGTCAATTGTTGTTTTAACGGAAAAGGTAAAAGTTACCCTGTCAGTTATGTCCAACTGTAGGAAGCTGGTTTCTTGGCCAAGGGAGCCAGTGTTATCAAACGACAATTTCCATGCCCATGTGACCAGCATGGCGATATGCCAAAGGTCCACGGAATGCTGTTACCTTCCCACCAAAGTTGTACCTATTAATCTACTTACATTTGCATGCTTTCAAACTGCTAGGTTGGCAGGAGCTGGTACAAGTAATGCCCTTGAACCCAGGCTGTCAGCTTTCCAGTTTCCATTAAAAAACTAAACTGAAAGCATTTTACAGGGAAACCCATCACTGATCCCAGATTCTGATTATATAATCAATCAATTTTATTTTTAAAATGTGAATTGTTGGCAGTACAAGCCCAATAGGGCAGGTGATGAGATGTTATTTATTTATAAAATAAATGACATAACTGTTGATGTGCAAAGAAGTAAAGGGATGTACTGTATGTACATTTTTACAGGTTCTTAGTTTTCCATTTCAATCAAATTATGTTTTTCTGTTAATGCTTCAATTCAAAACTAATGTTAGAATAAATAGTATTTCAGTATTTCAGTGCTTGAAACTGTACCACATTCATATACGTTAAAAAAAATCCCCATCGACAGACCTGAGTCCTTCAAAGACAGGAGTGACTAGAACCATGATGGTGAACCTATGGCACACGTGCCACAGATGGTGTGCAGTGCCCTCTCTGTGGGCACACAAGCCATCACCCCAGTCATCTCTGCCGCGCATGCGGGTACGCCTCCCACTGGCCAGTTGGCTATCGGATCTCTTCCATCCATATGTGAGGTGTGGGGTGTGTGTGTGGTCCCATATGTGCATGTGTGGGGGGATGTGTGGGGTTGCGTGCACATGTGTGGGGTGAGGCGCGTGTAGGGGTGCATGCATGGGGTGGAGCACATGTGGGTGCATGCATGAGGGTGGAATGCATGGATGGGGGCCATGCACATATGTGTCGGGGTGGGGTGCATGTGGGGGGCCATACACACATGCATGGGGAGTGTGGCGCTTGCAGGGGGCACATGTGCATGCAGGGAGCACATGCATATGCATTGGGTGGGGCACAGGCACGGGGTTACACATGCATTGCATTTGGGAAGTTCGGACACATACATGCTTTGGGCACTTGGTCCGGAAAAGGTTAGCCATTACTGGACTAGAATAATGAATATTTATATATAAACAACAAGCACTAGGCTGCTGCTGATTCTGTCAATGACTTAAAATGGCAATGAAAATATGAAAATCTTTTTCATATTACAGGTCGACTTCTTAAAGGATTTGATCCTGTCTATCCTAGGACTCTCTGGATTGACCCAAAGACATTTTGCATTGGGCTTCCCTTCCATATTGTTTTTGATGAACTGGTAAGAAAACCAACATTGGATTATTTTGAAGTGCATGTATGTCTTTCCATAACTAAGTGGGATTTGCTCCCATATAAATGAATAGTTGACAGATTTGGGGACCATGGAAGAAGGTACAACTATATTAATGTATCACAGATGAATGCTACATTTGCGATCTGTCTGTATGTGTCTATCTATCTATCTATCTATCTATCTATCTATCTATCTATCTATCTATCTATCTATCTATCTATCTATCTACCTAC
>JANHFT010006609.1:177288-189887 GCA_032467955.1 Pseudoxenodon macrops | reverse complement strand
CTATCTATCTATCTATCTATCTATCTATCTATCTACCTACCTACCTACCTACCTACCTACCTACCTACCTACCTATCAACCCATCCATCAGTCATCCATCCCTCCATCCCTCCATCATTTAACTATATTATTTATTACTGAGAACTAGAAGCTTGTTTACAAGATTAGTTATTCTGGGGTGATAATGCCTATCCATTCATCCCATTTCTATTTGTGTTGCCAAATTATCCACTAGCATGCATACATATATACATACATACAAACATACATGTGTCGAGTTTACATTTCCCCACACTAATGCAACTTAATAGTTATGCATAACATGGTGATGTGGTCTTACATAGAATGCAAGATAAAGAATGGAAAAAGGTTAAGAAAACAGTTATAGAATGAAGGAAAGATTAAGAAAACAGTTGTAGAGCTATTTTCAGTACAAGAATATATGAGTAAGCATGCTAGATTCCTTAAATTCAAAGTTGGCAGACTTAATTTCACACATTAATAAACCAAGCAGCAAATTCAAAACAGGGAGAACAGATTCACAGAATCTGATATCACAATAAATATGCTTATCGACACAAATTATCTATAGCACACAGTATCCTAAAACAGCAATGGTAATTTTTAAATATATGCACAGAAGGGCATATGACATGCATAACAAAGTATAAAATCAATATATTACATGCAGCCCAACATCTTCAAATGAAAGAATCAGTCATGCATTTGCTTTATGATGTTTGATGCAAGTACATATATTGCATCATTACTGTGATGATGTCATGATGAACCTGTTATTTGCTTCATGCTTGCCTGCCCTGCAATTGACTATGGAAGAAGCCCTGTGCAAACATCTTTAGTTCTGCCTGCTGCTAGGCAACATGCATATAGAGCAGCTAATTAGGTCTGCCCACTGCTGATCCCTTTTGTAGAGATTCAAGGAAGAAATGAGTCCTTTGGTTGTAGAGGAATCAGCTGTAATGATGACGATGGCAATGATAACACTGATAATACAATCCAGCAGTTTTGGACAATTTATCCAATTAGTAACAATGATAGAAAGCTACATGTAATGTTTACAAAATGAAATTCTATTGACAGTGGAATAAAAATAGGGAAGGTATAAGCAAGAATCCTGTTTTCTTTTCTTTTTAAAGCTCAGAGTGAAACAAGCTGGGGTTAGTATTCAGAAGATTGTGCCTGGCCTTCAAACCCTGGGCATCCGTCTCAATCAGTACTTCACTATTGTACGCCCTGAAGTGAAATTTACCATCTCCAGCGTTCAGAGATTTATCAACAGCCAATTTGTTTTTCGGACCAAGAGAGAAATGATGCCGGACTCTTGGAAGCAGCGTCCTATGTTAGAACTAAGAGGTAGTTTTCCCATTTCTCGATAGCTATTAGACAATAACACACTGAAGAGATAACTATGTCATGGGGAAAACACAATTTATCTCTAAAGTTACACCTTTGTTTCCACAGGTTGAATTGCTTCATTACAAATGGTAGAGACTTCTCTATAAAATATAAAATCTCTGAACACAAACATTTCATATTATGGAGAATCTGGCCTCCTTCCTGATCCTTTTTCCATAGGCAAACCCTGAACTGGCTTTTCTGATAAGAATATAGATTAGTGGTACACATTATGTTGATGCATGGCTGCCACAAGCAAGTGTGCAAATTGCACAGTGCCCATGTCCCAGGGCAGCAAATTGTGACAGTGGTAGTTGCCTGGTGTCCCATTGCAGGGTGGGAAAATGCCCATCCAGTGAGTATTCTGTGCATTTGCACATGCATTATAGAGAAAAAAAAGAGAATGACGTGCCAGGAAGCCATAGCTGCCATGTGACTAGGCCTTTTGATGAAAAAAAAAGAAGCTTTTTGCACAAAGTCACCTTACATATCAGTGGCAATTTGGTGTCTCTGCCTAAATTTGGGAGACTGTTGGAAACAATATTATGGCCATTATATGGCAGTGTCACCTTTGATTGCCTTCCCAGTATATGGGTTGGGGAGTTTGTGTGTGTTCTTGGTGGGTCAGAAAGGAATCATATTGGGAAGATTGTAATATATTCTATATTTAACACCTGTCCCTCATTATTCATTTGTTTGAACTAGGGCAGATGATCTGGATGGAGTCTGTTCAGTGCATGCTGTACCTTTGTTCTCCTCTGCTGCGTACATTGCATGAGTTGGAGGAAAGACACATGCACATTTCTGACATAGCTCCCCATGATGTCACTAGAGATTTGATCTTGCTCAACCAACAGCGGTTGGCCGAGATGGAGCTCTCCAATCAACTGGAGAGGAAAAAAGAGGAGCTCCGCATCCTGTCTAAACACCTGGAGGAAGAAAAGAAGAAAACAGAAGCCCTCCTGTATGCCATGCTGCCTAAACATGTTGCCAACCAGCTCAAAGAGGGGAAACGAGTTGAGGCAGGTGAATGAAATGAGCTACAGACAAGTTTAGATATGTTCAAGACTGCGATCAGTAATTACTATGATATATGTTGCTTGGAATCAGTGGTAGACATTTAAGGACTATGTAAAGCCAGTGCACAAATGTTTTTATCTTCAAAATGTATGGGCCTTGAGTAAAGCTATATTAGATTCTCCCCCCCCCCCCAGAATATACTGCTATCAAAGAAATTTGATATATTGATTCCATCTCAGTAGTGATTTATTTTTCCTTCCAGTAATTTTTGTTTTAAAATCCCTTGGCCTTCACTCTAAGAATATTATTTTCTGTCATTTCTAACTTCACATGGTGGGAGTTAAAAGCATTGCTTAACATTTCCAGCAAACAACAATTGATATACACTGTTTCCCTGAAAATAAGACCTCCCTGGATAATAAGCCCAATCAGGCTTTTGAGCGCTTGTGCTAAAATAAGCCGTCCCCTGAAAATAAGCCCTCCCCAAAACACAGCAGCAGCCATAAGGTGACCACACTCACCACCTCCTGCACTTCAAAAATAATAAGACCTCCCAGAAAATAAGGCCAAGCGCTTATTTCGGGGGTCAAAAGAAAATAAGACCCTGTCTTATTTTCAGGGAAACACATTTCAGGGTAATATGTTTAAGCTTTCTTACAGAATGCATACCTTTTTTGTAAAGCTGGTATATATTTTTTTGTTGAATCTGTTGGACCATTAGTTAGAAAATATCTTAATATAACACAGTACTCAAAATTATTTTGCATATCTTAATGAATTTTATCACTTGCCCATTTTCTTGGCCGATTCTATTTTCAAAGTAACAAAGAAGCTGGGTTAATATATTTTGAAAAACATTTCACAATTAATATTTTTGTCAAACCTGAAGCTGACCTGACCGGAGCCGTTATGAGGTTTTAGTGTTGCCACACTGGAGTTGAGGGATAGGGAGGGGGGAACTGAGATAGCTGGGGTTTTGTAGCTAAAAGAAAATACATGTGACTGATTGTTTGGGAAAGGGGAGAAAACTTTTACTTAAAATTAGGTGAAAACCACGAGAACATTCAGAGTCAGTTTTACCAGATCATACTAATATGATATGTCCAAATAAAAATATTCTTTGAGGAACCTACCTGCCTCTGAGTTCTGTTTGCTATGGGCGTATTACTTGGAACCCTGACAATTTTGTAAATAGATGCTAAAATACTAAATATATTAATACATTTATGGAGTATTGTTAAGTTTTGTGATCAATTTAATTATGAAACTGCACGTGATTTCTAAGACTGCCCTCTTTTCTTTTTCCTCTTTAACTATAGGAGAATTCAAAGAATGTACTATATTATTCAGTGATGTTGTGACTTTTACCAACATTTGTGCCCAGTGTGAGCCTATTCAGATAGTCCTCATGTTAAATGCAATGTATCTACGATTTGATAGGCTAACCACAGTACATGATGTCTACAAGGTATTTTCAGCTGATATAACCTGAAAGTGATATTATGGCGAGAAAGGAATAGAGATAGTTCCTTTGTAACTCTATTCTGATCTGTCAGAGGATCATCAGAGACCTGTATTTGCTTACAGGTTCCCAACAATCTCTGAGAAGCATAAATTAAAATATAAAATGTCTACACAAGTAAACAAACTAGAAAGACCCCTGTCAGTGTTGTTGGGAACTTCTTGTTGGTAGTTCCTTGATTAGGATGTTATTTTCTGCTTGATTACGTGTTTGCTAATAAAATACATAGGAGATAAACCACATTTATACACCATTCAAAAGAGACAATAAAAAAGCTAAAAGTAAACAATCCTCTCTAGCAACCAACACCCAGATAATCAGAGATTAACACCAGACAAGCAACCAAGCTCAGAGAGTACCAAGGACTCCAAACATTTGTTAATATATTTACGTAATATTTTCAATAAAACACTAATGCACAGTGAAATAATTCATTTTTAAAATGTGAAAATTCCATGCTCATAAAATATCACATTAAAAAATGTAAGAGAACAAATAAAGTATATGTCTCCTTTCGCAATGCCAGGAAGTTTCATCTTTCTACTATAAAACCTCACTTGCAAATTGTGAGAGAACCTCTACAGCAATCTTTTTCTTTCCATTTGTAGAAGGAGAAAAGCCTGAGCAGTTCCATCTTCAATCTGGCTGTAAATAATATATTTAATGAAACCCAACATGGTCTTTTGGAATAAAAGATGCTGTCTGTTTATTTGTTTTGTTTAGGTTGAAACCATAGGGGATGCCTACATGGTTGTAGGGGGTGTCCCTGTCCCCGTTTCAACCCATGCTGAACGGGTTGCCAACTTTGCCCTGGGAATGATCATAGCAGCCAAAGACATAAAAAACCCTGTTTCTGAAAATCCTATTCAAGTGAGTAGAAAATACATGGTTTTTGTACAAATCAAGACAGCATCGACAGAGGGATAGCGTCAAAATCTTGAGTGATAGCATCACTTTAAACAGCATTAGTGAGGCCATCCCTGGACTACTGTGCCCAGTTCTGGTCATCATGATATAGGAAAAAAAGAGGCTGAGATCCTAGAAAGACTACAGAGAAGAGCAACAAAGATAATAAAGGGTCTGGAGGCTAAACCATATGATGAACAATTAAGGTAACAAGGTAGATCTAACCTATTGAAGAGGATTGGGGTGACATTATATCTGTCTTCCAGTACTTGTGAGGCTGTTGGTGAGAGGGCGGGCAATTGATTTATTCTCCAAATACCTGAGGGCAGGATGAGAAGTAATGGGTGGAAGCTCATTAAAGAGAATTCCAACATATACCTAAAGAGAAATTTCCTCACAGTGAGAACAATTAATCAATGGAAGGGCTTGCCTCCTGGAATTGTGGGTGCTTCATTGCTGTAGGTTTTCAAGAATAGACTGGACAGCCATTTGACTGCAATGGTATAAGGTTGAGCAGGGTTGGATGAGAAGACCTTCAAGGGCATTTCCAGCCCTATGATTTTATGATTTGAAAGTATATATTTAAAAAGAGTAAATAGATTCAGCAGAAAGTTGTTTGTTTGTGTTTATTTATGTATTTATTTGAACTTTTGTTCAGATTAGGGTTGGGATCCACACAGGATCTGTCCTTGCAGGGGTTGTTGGAGAAAAAATGCCACGTTACTGTTTGTTTGGAGATACAGTGAATATAGCATCCCGGATGGAAAGTCATGGAGTGCCAAATAAAATCCACCTCAGTGGCAGTGTTTATCTGTGAGTAATGTTATTTATTTATTTGTTTGTTTGTTTGTTTGTTTATTTATTTATTTATTTATTTATTAGTCAAACATGTACAAAGTAACAGGAATAAAGATAAACATGGATATGAATACAAAAAATTGGTACCTATAAATGGGGACAGTAGGACAGGGATGGTAGGCACACTGGTGTGCTTATGCACGGCCCTTACAGACCTCTTAGGAATGAGGTGAGGTCAACAGTAGACAGTTTAAGGTTAAAGTTATGGGAGTTTGGGGATGCAACAACAGAGTCAGGTAGTGCATTCCAGGAATTGACCACTCTGTTTCTGAAGTCATATTTTCTGCAATGGAGTTTGGACAGGTTTATCTTTAGTTTGTATCTATTGTGTGCTCGTGTATTTTTGTGCTTGAAGCTGAAGTAGTCATTGACAGATAGGACATTGTAGCACATAATTTGATGTACTACACTTAGGTCAGACCGTAGGTGGCACAGTTCTAGATTGCCCAAGGCCAAAATTTCAAGCCTAGTGGCATAAGGTATTTTGTTGTGAGTAGAGGAGTGGAGTACTCTTCTCATGAAATACCTCTGGACTCACTCAATTATATTAATGTCTGACATACAGTGCAGATTCCAGGCAGACAAGCTGTATTCGAGAATTGGTCTAGCAAAGGTTTTGTATGCTCTAGTTTGCAATACAATGTTACCAGAGAAGAAGCTTTGCAAGATTATGTTCAGAGTTTGAGATGAATACTCCAAGGTCCTTGACAGACCTCGTTAGTTAGTCTTCAACTAACTCTCCTGGAATGGACCCTCAAGGACTTTAGCCCAAAAAGCAAAACAAACAAACAAAATATCATTTATATGAGCCTTCAAGCACATTCAAAGATTCTCCTTCATATTTATTAGGGTGTTTTGATTCTCATGATTGCACATTTGTTAGAACAGTGGCCCCCAACCTTATGGGCACCAGAAACCAGTTCCATGGAGAGAAAACCAGACCGCATGTTGCCTGCATCCCATGAATGGGGCTTCACTTGTTTGCATGGCCCGGTTTCTGGCATGCCACGGCTTGGTGCCAGTCCACGGACTGAGGGTTGGGGACAGGGGCGGGTTCTAACTTACTTTGCGACCGGTTCGCTTCCTCCTGCGCTGTGTGGCCGCGCATGCGCAGTGCAAAGAAATTACGGAAAATCCCAAAAAAAGGCTGAAAACAAGAAGGTGATGCAGGCACAGTGCCAGAGACTTGGCTTCTGTGCATTCGCAGAAGAAAAAAAACTGAAAAAATTCCAAAACATTTTTTTCCAAAAAAGAAAAAGATCCACAGACCAGAACCAATTCCATTATGTCACCAGCGGCTTACTACCTACTCTATAGAACCAGTCTGAACCGGTAGGAACCCACTTCTGGTTGGGCATGCCTGCCTTAGAAGATATTCTGATAGCTTCAGAATTCAGGGCACAAATAAACTGAAACTGCTTCTGAAGTGCAGAAAACTTATCCGTATCTGTTTGCAGTAGTTTGAAGAAAGCAGAAATCTTCTGAATGTTGGTGAAGGAACAGAGCAGGCTGACAAGATGCAGAAACAAACCTAGGATCAAATATAAGATGTTGGCCTGGTTGACTATTTTGCCAGCATTCATATTTTCTGAGATCAAAGTATTAAACCAACTGGTTATTTCTAACTTCAACTACAATCTTGTTGATTACATTTGTTTGATAACCCAATTCATTCTTATCTCTCTAGCCAGAATGCTCCATGTTCTATTTTCACCTCTTATCAAAATTCTTCATCATCTTAGATCATAATCCATAATTTTGAGAAATCAAGAGTTTTCTTAGGTGCCTTTGGTTTCCATATCATATTCAAGCAGTATAGAAATAATGAGTCTTATGGCTACTTATACCTAAGAAAAATAAATGTGATTTTATTTTGTGGTGACCTGGAAGTTACCTAACATGGAAGACTTCAGTGCAGCTTGTTGTTGTTGTTTTAAATATATTATCCCTCTCTTTCAACCGTGAAAAGGTCACACTTGTGGCAAAGTTGCATTTCTTGTACATTCATCATCTTACACTATGACAGGTCAATTAAATTCAAGCAAAGAGACGGCAGGTTTCACTTTGAAAAGATCAGTCCGTGTGTTCAAGATGGAAAGATAGGGATACAGTCTCCCTTGTGACCACAGGGATCTGACATTGCCTTATTTTCTTTTGACCCCCGAAATTAGCACTTGCCATTATTTTCGGGGAAGTCTTATTATTTTTGAGGTGCAGGAGGCGGCGAGTGTGGTCACCTCATGGCTGCTGCTGTGTTTTGGGTAGGGCTTATTTTTGGGAGACGACTTATTTTAGCGCATGCGCTCAAAAGCCTGGTTGGGCTTAATTTCGGGGGAGGTCTTATTTTCTGGGAAACAGGGTACCAGCTACTGTAGTTCTGATCCTGCTTATCTCTTTTTTTTTAATATCAACCACGGTTGGCGACCTATTGATATGGATTATTGTAGTGGCAACAATAGTCAGTTACTTCAGTCACTACATAGGGTAGCCTTAATGCTAACCTCCGCTTTAAAACAGTCTTCATTTTAATGTTAACATCATCCTGGAAAGTATGTTTATTTATTTATTTTATTAAGGCATTTTATTCTACCTTTCTGTCCTATAAAATCCACACTCCCGTCTGGCAGGTAACAAGCCCAATTCAAAGGTGTAACATAAGCAAACACTTAAACCCATAATCAAAAGTAAACAAAGACTAAGTAGCAAAAAAAAATTAGAAGACACCCAAGAAGCTTTTCATTTAATTTTAAGATTTTGAAAGAGGAAAAAACAACTGCAGTGGTTCTGCAAGCTTATTGGAACAATGAACAAGCTGATTTGTGCAAGGTGTTTTTGGCTTTAGCTGATATTAGGGTTTCCATTCAAGTAATTTAAATTTTCAACACTAATTACAAGAAGATGCGAAATCTATAATAATTAGAAGAAGGAAAGAACTTTTGTTCTGTGTTGGAAGTTGCTACTGGAATTTTTTTTTTTTGAGACAAAAACTCCAAAAATTTATGCTATTAAATTGGCATAACCTCTGTGTGCAAAAAAGTCTTCTATTAACTGCTGTTTGTCAGAAATCTGTCTGGAAGAAGAAGATATAACGTGGACTCCAAAAATTGACTGACAACAGGGTTACAGGATAACCAGAGCCTGACATTCTCCCACTGATGGAAGGCAGTCCAAGTGCATAATGCATTAGCACAATACTTTGGGCACAAGTTCTTCCTTCCATCAAAAGTGAGCTGGCAAGAAATAATACCTTTAAAACGGAGAGGTATAATTGTTCTTTCTTATCCTGTTCCATCCTCACTCATTCTCCAGATGTCCATGTGATGCTAGCAGTTTTTGCAGATACTTTAATGTGATTCATTTTATATCTGAGCACAAATGCCTTTTTAGATGGAGAAGTCAATGAATAATTTCTCAACATTTTTTTAAGGGAAGGAGACTGGATTCCATCTTCACAATGACATAAAAACCCATTTGACATCTTCTGTTTATAGTTGTTTGGACATTGACATTCATTGAGAAATAGCTCAAGACTATTTATTTAATCATCATAGTTAAATGTACTTTGACTTCTGAGGCCAGGCAGCATCAACAGTGTTGATATTAGTGGTTTGATCTGTTGGATTTTGTAAGAGTTTGCTGCACGGATAAGGTATCTATTTTCCTTATCCAGATGTTGGTAGACTGCAAGTTCCTGCAACTGCAACCATCTTGGGCAATAATAAAAATGTCAAGAGTAACATCAGCAAATTTTGCAAGTTAAACATTCCAAGATCCTGAATATCAGAAAAGCTATCAGTCACTTCATTTATTCATTCATTCATTCATTCATTCATTCATTCATTCATTCATTCATTCAAGTGCAGGGGTCAGCAACCTGCGGCTCTGGAGCCGCATGTGGCTCTTTCATCATTCTGCTGCGGCTCGCTGTTGCTAGTCGTCATCACAATTTTGAGAGGAACTTCCAGTTGGGGTGGATGGGAAGCAGTGCGTGCCAGGAGGAAACTCTATAACAAGGGGCGGATTTTCCATTCAGCAACACAATTGATAGGGCTTTCAGTTAGGACTGATAGAGGAAAAAGGATGCTGCGCTATAAGGAAACTCTATGGTGGGGGCAACTGGACTTTTGGTCGGCTCCAGAATTGAACAGGGGGCTTCTGGTTAGGACCTTTATGACTCTTTGAGTGTTTAAGGTTGCCCACCCCTGGTCAAGCATATATATAATTACAGACAAAATATAAACATGATTGTGAATACATAAGATGTATAAGTATGATTATGAGTACATGAGATGGTTATGAATACATGGGGACATTAGGACAGGTATGGTAGGCATACTGGTGCACTTATGCACACCCCTTATTCAATACAGGAATTAATTCAATACAGGAAGTTATCTCTATGTATAAGTATGCAGGTTGATGGTATAACTAAAAGCCATCAGCCTATGCAGGCTGCAGGATCATCTCTGTTACGACACTAAATTCAAATTCCCCACTTGATTACAATCACATTAGGGGTCATTCATGCGCATCTAAGAAGCCTTCAATCAGTGAGAAGGGGAGAGTTAAATCCCAGGAAAGCAAAGTTGTAAACTGTGTAAGAAGCTTAGCTCTACAAGAGTAGACTCTGTTTCCCTTTGCAGAAATTATCACTCTAGTACTGAGAGGATTGTAGGAGTAATAATACAGTATGTTTAGCAACACAAGTCAAAATGGTTTGTTCCTTCTTTTCTTTCTGGATAAAACTACATTGAACTACATTGAACTTGGAGTGGGATTTTCAGCAAACAGATATTGGTGATGTAAACAACCACTCTGAAATTATTTGAGTCTTTAACTTCTCTCACTTCCTGTCTTTGTAAGAGCTGTTCAGAGCTAATTCAAGCATAATGCTACTCCTTAGTGGAGGGAAGAACACCTTTGAATAACCAGGGTGTATACTGTATTCTTTATAATTTGAAGCATTCTCTAAACTCCAGCTCTTATCCAGGGGGGGGGAAATCATTTGATCAAAAAACTTTCACCAGCTTGTTAGGTGGACAAAGAAATATCCCCCTTGACCTTTTCAAAGCATCTACACCATGGTGCTGGCAGCTATAATTGTCTTTCACATTTTAGATGATCATTACTGCACTTTACTAAGACCCAGGTTTTTTAACATAGTGTTTGGTGTTTTAAAAAAAACAAAAGGGAAAAAAGATACTTATACAATAAATGCCAAAGCTGATAAATCAAAAGGAGATTTACATAGCCAGGAATAAGATTTTGCATCCATCCATCCATCTATATATAGTAGCTGCCTATCTCATATATTTGACTTTCCCATAGTAAAAAATAACAACAAAAATACAAATATTAATAAATAACCCAAACAAATAAAACCAATTAACTACAAAACAAACTTAAATCCAGAATAGAAATAGATTTCAAATTAATAGAGTTGGAAGCAGGAGACCCTACACCATTTCTGACAAATGGCAGTCCAATCTCTTCTTGAAAGCCTCCAATGATGAAGCTCCCACAACTTCCGAAGGCAACTTCTGTTCCACTGGTTGATTGTTCTCACTGTCAGAAAAAATCTTCCTTATTTCTAGGTTGAATCAGTCCTTGATCAGTTTCCATCCATTATTCCTTGTCTGGCCTTCAGGTGCTTTGTAAAATAGCATGACCCCCTTCCTCCTCTCTGTGGCAGCATCCCAAATATTGAAAGATGCTATCATGTCTCCTCTGGTCCTTCTCCTCACTAGACTAGCCATACCCAGTTCCTGTAAGCCAGAACAGTTTCTAACATCTTCTTCACTTTTTAAGCTGCTTATCATCCTCCTGAAACCAGGACATTCTACCCCATTTTATGAGGATGTCTCTTTATCTGGGAAAGCATCAAGGTTTCTGATCCAGAGGAGATTTTAGAAGCATCCCTAGAACAAGAATTTCTGAATGGGGTCTCTGAATCCCAAACAAAATAGACCATTCCCTTCCATGTGAAACATACCTTCTTGTAATTGAAGACTTTGATGGCTGATGGTCAAATTTCAATGCTTGAAAGAGAGAAAACTTTTCCAGGAGCAAATTCCCCCCAATAAGGAGATCCCCAGACCTGTAGTAGTACTTCACAGTTCTCAAAGGGTTCCTCGGTGCACAAACAGTTTGCATTATATTGTGAGTTGTTGAAGGCAGGAGCCAAAAGAGAAGAAGCAGGAGAAACAGCCCATTCATTATTCTCACCTTCCCTCCTAGATGAAAAATCAGCATTTATTAAGAATGTGAACTGCTGGTAGCACTGAAAAACATTTTCACCAAGTCTTTGGGAGTAAATCAGCAACCTGTTCCATTTTGGTCCACTTTGGGACAATTTAATATCAGGTATGTTTTTGCTAACCTGTTTTGAGTTGCCACAAAAGAGAAGGTTTATGCCAGTTAAGTTTCATTGGTCCCTAGAAATTGCCTCTTTGTATGAGCAGCTAAGGTGGTACATGCAGCCTCCCTTGGCAATGCTCAAATTGTCAGCCCTGGAGCCATTTTTCTCCTGGCATCTTCAGGGATGCCACAGTGGAGGCTGGGCAAGCTGTGGGAATGGAAGGGGGGAGGTAGAGATAGCAAAGGGATTGTAACCAAAATAAAACTCTTTCCTCTGAAAACCAAGGACCTTCCCACCAGGTGCAAGAAGGCAAGGTGTGAGACCTGATGAACTTTGAACTGTGACTTGATTGGGCCATCTCCACCCATTTACGACTTAAGGACTGTAACTTGTTGCTTGTATCCTTTGACTTCTTATTGATATTGTTTCCTGATTGCTTATCTGTACCCTGTGACTATCATTACGTGTTGCACCTTATCATTCTTGACAAATGTATCTTGTATTTTTATGTACACTGAG
>JANHFT010006609.1:155118-172517 GCA_032467955.1 Pseudoxenodon macrops | reverse complement strand
GGCTGGCGAAACACTCCTACACCGATCCCTGCAATCGTAGCTCTTCCAACGATCAGGAAAAAAGGTCCATTAGGAGAAAAACGCCATCGCCTCCTCGCTGGGAAACTAGGTGTCGAGCGCCATCTTGAGCATGCGTAGAAGAAGTTTTACTAATCTGAGATGTTTCTTTGTATGGCCATTATTATAAATGTGTTTTCATGATTCATGGTATTTTCTATTTGGGCAATAAATGTTTTATATGAGATATTAAATTAGCTTCTTTTTCATTGTTGTGAAAAGAAACATTGTGATTTAGAAAGAGATATTTATCTGATACACTGATGTGCAGCTTTGCCTGCTGATATGTATAGTCTACTTGTGGGACAGATAAATAGACAATGAACTGCTCCAGGGTACACTGCTAGTATCTTGAGCGACCAAAAAAAGGCTACGTCTTCTTGTATCAATCAGCCATATTGTTTAAATGAAACCTTTTATATCTGTCCTTGAAACATCCTGGATGTTCTAACTGGAGACCAAATGGATGAGACCAAGTGTAATTCTGATGCAACAAGTCCGTTATGGCCATACATTGTCAGCCTATCATTAGGCAACACTAGTCACTGATATTCTGAGTACATTGAAACTGCAATTATTCATGGAAGCTGTTTTTGTTTTCTTGCTAATAGCATAATGATCACATAAGCCATTAATGCATGTATAAATCAACTCAAATCATAGATGACATAGCTCTTATTTCCACATTTTGAAAATAGATGTTTAAAAGCAGCACACATGACTGGGTAAAGTTCAAAACAAAAAGGAGATCTGTAGCATTGTTTATATTTCTAATCCTTGGCTAGAATATTGTCTGCCATGAAATACAAATCTTCATAATATAGACAGCTTTAGATGTACCTTGAATCAGTAAGAATTAGAGCACCACTGGTCAAGTCAAATTTTGTCTGTGATATAGTCAGGATGCTTTTCCACCACTTCTGTGTTTTTTTCTGGACACCCCAGTTATTTTCTAAGAATAATCCTATGACTTTTGTGAAGCCTAGAGACAATTTTGAAATTAATACCCTTGAAAAATTGGACTCTGCTTTGCAGAACTCCTCTTCCTCCTCCTCCTCCTCTTCCTCCTCTTCCTCTTCCTCCTCTTCCTCTTCCTCCTCCCCCACTCCTCCGTCTAGGGGATGAAATGAATGTAGTGGTAAGAATGGTGTTGCTAGGTACCATATTTGGCAGGAGGGGATGAGTATATTAAACTGGGACCACTAAGACTCACCTTAACTTCACATTCAGCTTGGAAACTGCCTGGACAAGTTTGTACTACTTTCAAAGCCTATGCTACCTTGCAAGTTTGTTGTTAAGGAGAGAATATTTGGCGAGAGAATACCAGGTATACTTTCTTGAAGTGTTAAATGAAACTCCTTTGAGATGCAGACTAGAAATTTAAATAACATTAAAACTAAATCAAGATTATTAATCTGAGGAAGGCTGGTTTGCATCTTCACAGTTTTATTAGCCATATTGTTTACAAAATAATAAAACTATAGTTCTGATTTACAAATAGTCTATAATTGTTTAAAATCAGATAAAAGAGTATAATCATTCATGAAACAAGGAAACAAGGAAATAGAATGACTAGCAATTGAATTGAATACTATTACGGTATTAATACTACTAACAATAACTCTAATACATTAAAACATTGAATTAACAGACTCAAAGTTACGACTTCAGATGTAATGGGCAAAATATCCAAATTTATTCCCTGATATAGGGCACATGCCAATTGCATCCTCTGGATAAGATACTTACCAGTAAGAATACAAAAGCAAGAAAAATAAAATGATGTTATTTTATTCACATATTTATGCCGTTTGTATCTCTTCGATTAACATGCCAATAATTTGGAAACCAATAGAGCACAAAAGATAGGTATATGGCATATTTTTATGATTGTAAAAAATTTTTTTTAACAATGCTAGAAAGACATATTTTCTCTGCAAGGTTTCCCATTTGGAGGGTTATTTAGAAATGCACATATCATAAATACTTAACTTTACATTTTCTTTCTGTGTAAATGGTTTGAGTAGAAGAACATGAATATATTTGTGAAACCGATGGTCCTGTCTATATAGCTTTTTGTGCATTTTACTTTTTTTGTTGCTTCTACTGTTAATTAAAAATATATAGCTTAATAAACAATATTATTTTAATATGTCAATATTTATGACTTGAACGTTAGATGGAAGAACACTAAGCACTTAAAAAAAAAACTAGAGAAGAAACTGTTGTTCTAATTAAATGCAGTCCTTTAACTCACTGGATTTTTTCTAGCCTGGATGCAAAAGCTGTCCCGATGGTGTCTGTCAGCTGTTTTCTTGTCTTCTGCTAGAAAAGTCAGCCAGTGATCTGAAACATTATTTGCTTGGGTGATTCTCTGAAGGTATTTGCCAAAGTACTTTGCATGAAATAACCCAACCCCTGGGCTACATCAAGATAGTTTATTCCCTAAATCTGCACAGGTCTTCTAAAAAGTCGCCAGTTCACATGTCCTTTTCCATAATGGTGCTTAATTGTTTTGTGTTCTCACTTTGTAAGCATTTGAAAGAATCTTGATTTCCTGAATAAGGCGACAACAAGAAACTGACAGCCTTTACTTTCCCCCTAGAAAAGAAATGCATACAAAAGATTTTAAGTAAAAAGCCTTGTTTTAATTTGTTGAGCAAAAACCTATCAATGCAACCCACTAGATTTATTTATGCAAACGGATCCCACCTCAAAACTGATATTTTCAGTAGAAAGCTTTTGATGGTCTAGTGCTTGGAAAAAGAAACAAGTGGAAAATGAGATGTTCTGTATAAAAGTATTGAGTGAAATATGCCAACTGTTTTTTTTTTAAACTTTCATCAGGAGTATGCTGTGCCTGCAGCTTCAGGCCACATGCTTGTTTCTGTAAGAAAAGTACTCAATATACACTTGCACAGAATGATAATTATATTCCACAATGGAGCCATTATGTTCTGCACATCAGCCTTATAAAGAATTCCCATTTAGAAATATTTCTTCCAAAATATTAGCTAATACTATATTATTAGCTAACCTTGGCTGATATTAAAAAGTTAAGTAAAGTCTGGTAACAGTTACAGCTGGGTAATACTGGGATGGGAAATCCATTAGAAAATGCTATGAGCCACGGTGGCGCAGTGGTTAGAATGCAGTACTGCAGGCTACTTCTGCTGACTGTCAGCTGATTGCAATTTGATAGTTCAAATCTCACCAGGCTCAAGGTTGACTCAGCCTTCTATCCTTCCAAGATGGGTAAAAGAGGACCCAAATTGTTGGGGGCAATATGCTAATTCTGTAAAACTGCTTAGTTGTAAAGCACTGTGAAGGGGTATATAAGTCTAAGTGCTATTGCTATTGCTATTGGGAAAGTTAAGAAAAAAATCAAAACAACCCTCATCACATTCCGTTCAACAGTCATCAGCATCTTGTTATCCTTTACATATAAGTTTAATAATCAGCAATAAAGACCCTATTCATGTATAGCTTCAAGAAACTGATATCTTTCTTGGTCATACAAGATAGGGAATTCTATGAAATATGATCAGGATTGGAAGAGCAATTCTATATGTTTTGGGCCAGGTTACCCAGCTCAGAGAAAAATGCTTATTGATACTTATTGATAGTGACCTGCAAGCCAACAACATCTAAGGTACCTGCAGTACTTTTGCGTTTATGAATCAAGAACAATTATATATAATATTGTGTTGTAAGTCACCCAAAAAAGGACGCAGTGACTCAGTGGCTAAGATGCTGAGCTTGTTGATCAAAAAGGTCGGCAGTTTGAATCCCTAGCGCTGTGTAATGGAGTGAGCTCCCATTACTTGTCCCAGCTTCTGCCAATACTAGCAGTTCAAAAGCACATTAAAAATGCAAATAGAAAAATAGGGACCACCTTTGGTAGGAAGGTAATAGCATTCTGTGCACCTTTGGCATTTAGTCATGCTGGCCACGTGACGATGGAGATGTTTTTGGACAGCAGTGGCTCTTCAGCTTTGAAACAGAGATGAGCACCATCCCCTAGAGTCGGGAACAACTAGCACATGTGTGAGGGGAACCTTTATCTTTATCTTAGGTCACCCAGTTGCTTTGATAGTGAGATGGGTGGCATAAAAATTTAATAAATAAATTAGCAATAGCAATATCATTTATAAACCACTCAGTAGTGCTTTACAACCCTCTCTGAGTGGTTTACAGAGTCAGCATATTGCCCCCAACAATCTGGGATTTCATTTTATTCACCTTGGAAGGATGATAGGCTGAATCAACCATGAGCCTGTCAAGATTGAACTCCAGACTGTGGGCAGAATTAGGCTGCAATACTGCTTTATAACCAATTATTTGTTCTACCTGAATATCAGGAGGTTACACTAGGAATGAAATTCTGTATGTTTATTTAGTTCCCCCCACCACACAATAGTAAATAGGTGTATAGTACATACCACCAGAACAGAAGTAGCCAAAATACAGGTGTGAATTTACTGAAAGACTTCTGGGAGATCTGCAATAGTTCGGTAAGCTTTTGTAATTCTCAACTGTTTAACAGCAGCAGTAATTAAATATCTCTCTTCTACCCTGAACAACATTGGTGACATGAAGAAACTGAGGACTTTGGAAGTGAAAGAACTATAAAGTATTAATCATTTTAAGTGATCAAAACAAATGTCTAGAGTCAGAAACTTTAAAGCTTAAGCCTTTTGCTACAAGTTCTAGTTTGTGGAACTAAGAACTATTCAGAGTCAGAACAAACCAGTCTGTTTCTCACCTTTGCTAACAATCTGAAAAGGTCAAATGCCAATAACCCAAAAAGGTCAAATTCCCATTTGGGACTGTTAAAAACAGATTTTAAGAAGGTAGATATAAGAAAAGATTCTTAAGAGGCTATCTGCTCCCATTCCTACCAACCTCTGTGCCCCCATAGTCAGAAATTGGTCTGTCAACAATTAGCTCATTTTGTTACTAAATGTGGCAGCACATTCTCAGGGTGCTGACAGTCTGTAAGTAGGGTTGGCAGAAATTTTCAACAATGTGCTGATCCAAAATTAACTTTCCATTCAAAATGTTTTAAAAAGTAGATCTAACAAACCGAACTCTACTCACCTTGCTTACCAAATGTTTTCAAATCATCATTAGGTGTTGTTGTTGTTTTTTAAACTGAGCCTTATTCAACATTTTGTCATGTAATCCAACTTACCTGCACTTGAAAACCTGATCTTGAAAAGATCTGTTTTTAATTGATGAGATTTTTGCAAAACCTTTATCTTCTTTGTTGGATAATGGTCCATCTGTAGTAAGAACTGGTGATTTGTTTAGCCCCTTAAATTCAAGGGATCCCTTGAAAGGATTCCTCTTATCACCTTTGTGGTGTTTATTGTTGAGAAGTGAAGGCACAGATGAGATGGAATAACGCCTGACAGTCATAATGTTATCTGCAGAAAGAACATGCAGTTGCAGCAGAAATGTTATTCCAGTTATATAGAAAATAAACAGTATTGTATTTATAATTGTAAGCCACTCAGAGTCACTTGGTTGCATTGAGTTGGGTTGAGTTGGATATATAGTTGTATATCTGTTAAACAGCCACCTGCCTGTGAGCAATAAACATTACGCAGTCCAAAATTTGATGAATATCTCACTGCCATACCCAGAAACCATATGAATATGACAAATGTGACAGACTAGAAGAGAGAAATCAAAACAATCCATTTGATGTGGAAAAAGCAATAGACTACATGTGGAGAATTTATAATTATATTATTGTTGTTGGTTCTGGTTATTGCACTACAATTCAGTACAACCAGTAGTTAGGGATCATGGAAATTATAGTCCAAACCTGGATTTCATATAATTAGGGGGAATTATCTCACTTTGTTGGGAGAAATGTTAAGAGGCAAGTGAAGTATAATATAGATATATTTATTCCAGTCTATCCATTTTCATTTTTTAGTTTTCCCTTTCTCTAAGAAGAACTGGGTAGTGCACAGTCTTGGAACTGGACACTATGGTTACTACAGTAAGCTAAATGGTAAGTCATGATTTGCCTACCAAATCATTTGTTATCCAGCCTGTTAAGATAGTACTGTAGTCGTCATTTCTTGCCTAAAAAAAGGAAATCAAGCAGTTTTTTCTTCATACTGGTAAAGGTGGCTCTGTTTAGATAAATAGTTTAGGATTCATATTTCCCTAGAAGTTCTGATTACCTCTGATCATAATTGTTCAATATACTTGGAAAGAGCAACAGTGAAACATTTACTGCAATTGAGAAACTATTTTTAAATAGTCCTCTTAATTTCAGTGATACTTCCAATAAAACACCTTTGGCAACACTTTGCCACTCTGATGCCTTTAAGATATTTTGGGTTACAATTCTCACAGTTACCAGGCATAATGGACTTTGGGTATGTTGGATTTGAATTATGTATTGTGTAATACAACACATCTGAAGACATCAAGTTGGAAAAGACTATTGGAAATTGCAGTCTTCTCATATGGGCGCATGTAAGCCTTATTTCATAAATCTATTATTATCATATACCTAGGAGAAATCCCATGGAATAAATCTTATTTGTACTACTACTATTATTATTTACAGTGCTTTGATCCACCTTGAAAGTTGGTCCTGGAACTATTCACAGTCAGGCATACATCAGATAATACAATGTTACAATTACCTATCTCAAAATACCATTAACAGACCCAAACCAACATGATGCACAGCTTTATTACTTTCTACAGAAGTGTTTCTCAACCTTGGCAATTTTAAGATATCTGGACTTCAACTCCAGCTGGCTGGGGAATTCTGGGAGTTGAAGTCAAAACATCTTAAAATTGCCAAGGTTGAGAAACACTGTTCTACAGCTTTCATGTTACTTTGACTGTGACCAAGTTCAGAATTCTTCATTTATATTAACAGGTTTTAAAAAGTACATATCAATTCCCCACTCCCTTGACTTATTTGTGCTCATAGAACTTTTAAGGGAGATTAAATGTCAGGTTTGAAACTGTACAATTCAACACTTGGAGAACATTACTTTATGCCACTACTAATAAAGTAAGCCACTATGACAGACAGTACCTAGGCTGAGATCCTATCCTACAAGTACATTGTGTGATTGTAAATCTCATTGTATGAGTTCCAAATTTCTTATGGGACCTCATAAAAGATCTCACAAAGACCACCATCTGCTGTTCTGTTTGTTTTTTGTTCTTCAACTGTTCCTTATTTTTAGATTTGGGTGACAACTTTGTTCCTCATTCTTATTTTTACAGTGTTAGATAAAAGAAATCTGGACTGTAGAAGAAAGAAACAATGCTTCTTTCAGAAATTTCAGAGGAATCAAAAATATTTTATAGGTACAAGCCAGTAGAAATTTTCTTGTGACATGCAATCTATGCTGCCTGGTGTCTCATTGTGTGTTTTTTTTATCATTTCTAAACAACCTCTAGAACCTTTATTGCTGCAAAACATTGTTATCTCCTTAGCATCTGCAGTCTCACACATTATTCATGCAACTGGAAATATGGATTGTGTGATATATTTCAGGCTTAGTTAGAAAATTTAGGTTATCATTTAAACTAGCATTTTCCAACTTCTTATGAGATTTTTTTAAAAAGGGATGATAATCAGTTTAGTCTCCAGATCATACAAGGAAATATTTCCAGCTGGAAATATTTGGGAGCTGAATTTTTGAAAATGGATAACTTCATTCACGCAATTAAGCCATGACAATGTGATTTGTTTGATTTTAGTTGAGTATATTGTGTGAAATATGTCCACCAAAGTTTACTTAGTAAAATATTATTTAACAAAGCATAAATCAACATCAGGAACAAATCCAGGTCTGACTCCAACAGGAGAAAAAGATGAACCAGAGAGTCACAAATTGATCATTGGCAGTTTTAGTTATATGGTACCTTTTTGTTCCTGTAGAGTCAAAGCAGAGCCGGCTGAAACACTCCTGCGCAGCGCCACTAGAGAGCCGGGGGTCTCTTCATCTGAGTTTGAGAGGCTCCAGGATTCTTCCTTTTGAGGGGTCTCTCTGGCACCCACTTCTCGCTTTGTTTCCTTCTGCCCAGCAAACTGTAACTCCCCTCGAAGGGCTTGGTTTTCTTGCACTAGCTTGATGATCTCGGACTGCATTTCGTGGATGACTTGCATGAGCCTTTTGTGTCCCTCCATTTCTTCCTCCCACATGCTAGACTCCCAGCCCCAACACAGCTTTCTTTAAAAAGAGACCACGAATCCATAGTGAAGGGCTCAGGTGGCACATAAACGCATCCCAACAGAAAACACTCCCATCCTGCTTTCAACATTGTGCCATCTTTCATCACTAGAAGAGCTTGGATAGACTGTCAAGGCTTGAAGAAGCCTCTCCATGATTTATTCATTCAGGGTTTCATTTTCCCAACTGAGCTTTTACTGTGACAGCGGCCACTTTGGTGCAAAGGCAGACGGAGGCCCTTCCTGTAGCACAAAGCTGATTTGTGTAGTGCAGCCACTATGAGAACTACTAATAGAAGCATGCCGTCTGCGTTTGCTTTGAGCCTCAGATTCACGGGGTATGCTGAGCATTTCTACCCTAACACAAATCTGATTTAAGAAGTACGGAATGTTTTAGGTTCGGCATGATTCTGAGATGAATGCAAATTTATTCCACATGCCCCTCTTTATATCCACACCGAACATTCGCTTCACTGCTCAACTCTTTGTTTTGTTTTTAAGATTTTATTCCATAGAAACAGAAGTATTCCCATCTGCAGAACCAACAATTCCCATTAAGGCATGACAATAACCACTCATGTATTACGCACAAATATCTTTCCAGCCGGTTCCAGTTAGTATGATTTGTGACATTTGCTTGAGGAAAAAAAAATGTGCACAGAAGGTAAGGGGAGACAGATCAAGCATGAATCTTGCATTAGAATTGAAAGACAATATCAGTGGCAGCTCTTGTTACTTACTCTCTGTGTGTAGGTGCAGCATAATATCCCTGCACAGTCCAAAAATTCATCTCTTTTCTTTTTCAGGTTGGCATGACTATTAACATTTTGTACAAAAAGTTATTTTCAAGGCAAAACTGGTAGAAGCAATCTTTCATTTTTCCCCCTTTAATTATTCAGGAAAAATATATTTTTTATTTATTATGCAAAACAGCTGACTATGATGGAAATCATGGCTTAAATCCCAAGGAACATTAATGGGACACATATCTGTGCACACAGTGATTTATCAATGTTCATATGGACACTACTGAAATATTACACATAAATTAGTAGTAACAGTATATTTGAAGCAGCTCAAAATTTCCTCAGAAGACATTCAGTTGCTGTCTTCCTTGGAAATGTGATGTAGACAAGATTATTAAAGGAATGCTGTGATATATGATAATTTATCTGTATAATGCAAAGCAATAAATAATGTAATATCAACATTCCACAACATGCTTATTGTTGCAGTTCATTAAATATATCATAACAGCATAATGTGCCCAATGCTGCTTTCACTGTGGAATCCTTCCTTGGATCTGTTCTCTGCTTCATTCATTCACTATGGTGGTGATATGTCTTCCTTTTCTATGACTCTTGGAACTGGTTTTCCTCAAAAAAGGAAATTTACTCAGTGGCATGCTGATACCACTCAGGTGTAGGTGGTGGAAAGGGAAAAATCTTGGTGGACAAGGGCGACAATTGGAACCTGACAAGTGTTGAATGCTTAGCTGTGGTTTTCATCTGTTTCTTACTTCAAAGCCACTAGTGTTCTACAGTTATTTTTCAGGGCTCTGAAGGGACAGGGGTCATGTGTTATATAGCCACTCTATTTCAGCCTGTTGCTTAGCTTCTGACTTGACTACATATGAATACTTGGTTATCTACCGGTATTTGCTTTCTTTTTCCTTAGTTTCTTGCTCTATAATCAAATGCTGCCATGGAATTATACTGTGATCTAGTTTGTACAGGCAGCAACACTGCTTGGCTTGGCAGGGAGAGCAGGACTGAGTTATTTCCAGGGTTCCAGCTTTGTGTGCACACAACTGTGATGGCCAGAGAACATTAACAGATGTGAAAACTCAATACTCAGCTGTTTTGGCCTGCAGGAGTTCAAAAGTTGATCTGCTGTTGTGTTGGAAGCAGCCAGGTTACTAATAGACAGCAGATTAGGTCAGAGGGGATGGCAAGGAAGCCACCTTGCCTTTTTATCTTGATTTAATAAAGCATTTTGAAGAGCAGATTGCAGTAGAGGCACACAGATGCATTTGCAGAAATGCCTGCTTTCAACTTTGCAGGCACTACAGCAGAAACGCTTAGCTTCCAGATTTGTGTACTGCCATCTTACCGGGCTGGAACGTTGAACACAAGAATATTGTCTCTCCTATGAGTAGAGGTCCAGTTTTGCTGTGCAAAGCATCACTGTAAAATGTGAATCATCTTTCTGGACACAAGCTGAAACCGTGCAAGAAATCAGCCCCATTCTATCTGGAGAAACCAGCTGATGGTTTATGGAGGCAAAGATTTACCAAAATTCAGTTTCACCATCATTTGACAAATCAATGGCTTTTCAATGAAAAACCTGATCTCTGTCACAACCCTTCCCCTTTTTGAATTGACTTCTGCATGCAGAGATGAACTGTGGCACAGATTTGTCTGGTTCTGCCTGAAGAAGAGCTGTGTTCTGGTAGTACTCTGGGTTGCATATGTAGATAAAGAATTCATTGAGATACACCGGTAACTGACACTCTCCATATCATCAAGAAGTAGCTTATTAGTTTTAATCATAGGAGAATGTCACAATTCATGTTATTAGTTCAGGGACACAGCATCTTGTTTCCTGATTGCTTATTTGTATCCTATGACTATCATTATATGTTGCACCTTATCATTCTTAACAAATGTATCTTGTATTTTTATGTACACTGAGAGCACATGCACCAAAGACAAATTCCTTGTGTGTCCAATCACACTTGGCCAATAAAGAATTCAATCCTATCCTATCCTATTCATTATTTTAATTATCTGTTTCTTGTTTTGGCTTCTATTTTCTAGCCACTTGTACAGTACTTATACCAATACAACTGCACTTGTACTTGTACTAATATGCCTAACAAACACAATTAGTTTAGTTCAAAAAAGGTTTTTTATCCTAATTTTATTGGTATCGTTTGGAAAAGTTATAATAATTTGGGTAATATGTTCATTTTGATTGTTGAAATTCTGCCAATTAACTATATCTGTAATTTAGTCCAATTCTCCAAATCTTTTTGTATTTGTTTTAGTAATAAGTTATCCTCTTTTATGGTAGTACATTTTGCTGTCAGCCATATTCCCAGGTATCTGACTTTTTTTATTCTTAAAATCCCCAATTTCTTTTCCAATTCTTCAATTTGTTTGTTGGTGAGGTTCTTGGTTAACATTTTTGTTTTCTTTTATTTATTTTCAACCCTGCTACACTGTCCATTTTCTAATGGATCTTCTATAATGAATGCCAAATCATCCGCAAATGCTTGCATTTTATATTCTTCCTTTTTGACTTTTAATCCCTTTATTTCCTGATTGTATCTAATTTGTAGTGTTAATGACTCCATTGAGAGAATAAATAACAGGGGTGATGGCATCCCTGTCTCACCCCTTTAGTTATATTGAAACCATCTGTTGGTTCTCCATTTAGCATTATTCTTGCCACCTGGTTTGTATAGATTGCTCTAATCATTTAGATAATTTTTCCTCCAAAGTTCATCACTATCAATTGATTTATGCGAAAGTCCCAATTTAAATTATTGAGCGCTTTCTGTGCATCAATGAATGTCAGAGCCGCTTGCTTTCCTGGATGTGCCTCGTAACATTCTAGTATGTTCATTATAATTCGTATGTTATTTTTTATGTGCCTATTAGGTAAGAACCCATTTCGATCTGAATGTATGATTTAATTAAGTATGTTTTTCATTCTTTCTGCCATTATTGCCGCAAATATTTTGTAGTCAGCATTTAACAGCGAGATTGGCCTATAGTTATGAATCTATTGTATTTCTGAGTCTTCTTTAGGGATAAGTGTTATGATTTTGGTATTTTGCCTTGCTCCAATGCTTCATTATATATCTCTAACAATAGTTTCCCTATTGGTTCTTGGTTTCCTTTCTGGAATTCTGCTGGTATTCCATCTGGACCTGGGGTTTTATTGTTTTTTTGTTTTAGAATTGCTCTCTTTAATTCTAAAATAGTTATCTTCTCATTTAGAGCATTCTTTGTTGATACAGGTAGTATAGGTAGATTGCTCTTCTACAAGTATTTTTTAATAATCTCTTCTATGTTTTTCAGATTGTACAAGGTTTGGAAGTATTTTAGTGTTATATCCCCCCACTTTTTGGTAATGAATCACTCCTTCTTCATCTTCTAATTTCAGTATTAGCTTCTTTTTGCTCTTTTTTTTAATTTGCAAGGAAGCCATCTCCCTGGTTTATTGCCGTTTTCAAAATAATTTTGTCTAGCTAATCTGAATTTTTGAGCTACTTCTTGTGTCATTAAATTAAATTTGCGTTTGACTATGTCTTTTTCACCTTTAATTTCCTGGTTTTGGGGTTCTTTTTGCAATTTACATTCTAATTTCTCCAATTGCTTCTTTTTGTTTCTATTACTTCTTGCCATATATGCTATTGTTATACCCCACATAAGCTTTCATTGTATCCCATAAGTTTTGTGTAGAGGTATGTTCGTTCCAATTTTCTTTTAAGAAGAATGTCAGTTCTTTTTCCACATGTTGAGTATACTTTTCTTCCTTTATGATCCTCTAATTCACTGTCCATCTCCCTTTCCTTTTTGCTTCTTTCAATTTAAGTATTACCAGATTGTGATCTGCCCAGATATTTTGTAATATTTCTATTTCTGTAATGTCTTTCTCCATTTCTGGGTCCATCCACACCATATCTATCCTGGACCAGGAATTGTGGGGGTTAGAAAAGAATGTATACTGGTTTTTTTATAGGTTGACCTCTCTCCATACATCTCTTAGGTTCAGTTCTTGTATCACTCCAAAGAATGAATCTGGTAATATTCTCCTTTGGTGGGTTCTTTTTTTACCTGTTTTATAGTCTTTTCTTGAATCTACTACTGCTACTACTACTACTACATTATCCAATTCTAATTCTGTTATCTGCTTATGTAATTTACTGTAATATTCCTTTTGATTTGTATTTGTGCGTATATGACCACTAATAGTACTCTTTTTTGTTTTATCAATATCTCAATTAACAGTGTTCTTCCCTCTTCATCTGCATATATATTTTTAGGTTTTAACCAATCTTTTATATACACTGCACTGCCTCTTTTATTTTTTTCCACCAGGGTTGAATGGAGTTTTCCTAATTTTGGAGATTCTAGAATTCCACTTTTTCCTTTTTTAATATGGACTTCTTGTAGACATGTAATGTCCATGTTTTGTTTTATAAGTTTAGAGAATGTTTGCCTTCTTCCTTTTAACAGGGATTTTAATCCATTTATATTAATGGATATTAGTTTAAGTTCTTCATCCATTTTATTATTTAGTTATTGCCTTTGTTCCTTTCTTTGGTTTTACTCCTCATTGATTCCTTGTCCTTATCCTTCTCTTTTTTGACCTCCTGTTTCTATCCTTTCTGTCTCTTCCTTCGTCTGCTGTTCTTCTTGACTTTTAGTCTCCAACTCTTCCCTGCTTTCTGATTCTTTCAATTCCACTATGTATTTTTCGTAGAATTACTGGGCTTTCTCTAAGGTATCAATTCTCATTTTCTTGTCTTGCCATGTTATTAACATCCCTTCCGGGATCAACCAACAGAACATTACTTTACATTTGATCAATTGTGAGGAAAGGAAGTTGTAGTTCCTTCTATTCTCTCTAATCCTTCTTGGTATCTATTTTAGAATTATGACTTCCTTTCCTTTAAATATCAGCTGTTCATCTCTAGTTTTTTTTTGCAAATTTCATCCCTAACAGTCCTTTTTGCAAACCTAATGTGTATTTCTCTGGGCAACCTATGTCGTTGTGCATAGTTCGTGTGCACTTTGTAAATTTCGTCTATACTATATTGTAGTTCTCGTTTGTCCATCTTGTAATGGGTCAGCCAGCAATTCTGTCATCAATTTTGGTAGATTTTCTTCTTTGGTTTCTGTTATATTTTGGAACCTTAAGTAAAATGCTGATCTTTCTAATTCAAGGTGAGTTATTGCCTCCTCCGATTCTTTGTTTACTGCTGTCAATCTTTCTTCCATCGCTTCCAGCTTCTTTTCAGTTTGTTCTGTCCTTTCTTCTATTATTTTTATTTTTTGTTTGTTGTTAGATATTGTCTCTTGTATTTTCTCCATTCTATCATCCAACTTCTTTATATCTTCTCTCACTTTATCCAGATCACCTTTCATTTCCTCATGGTTTTGGTCATCGTTTGTTGTGTTTTCATCATTACCTCTTGTATTATGTTTAAAGTCGTTTGCAGATTTTGAAGATTTGGTGTGGTTCCCAATTTCTCAATGTTTGACATATCTGCAGTTGTTTTTTGTCCTGCTGGGGAGGTTAACATGGATATAGTTTTCTTTATTAGTTTTGGTAGTTGTGGATGTGCTTGTCATCTTTAAGTTCTTAAGAAAGTAATTCCACACCATATGCTCTTTGTTTTCTCAGTAGTTCTTCTTTCTATCAGGCCTACCACTAGCTTAATTATCCTTGTTTTATCTCTCTACTAATTTTTCTTGTGTTCTAGTATATTAACAATTTTCTTTACGTTTTTGCTTTTTAACTATTAATTCCTAGAATCTTTGATATTTTAAATTCAATAACATACTCTAATTTACTAATAATAGTAGTAAGTAACTAACGCACTAACAAACTAATAAATAATACACAACTAATTTATGGACTATATAGTAAATAATAGTTAGTAATAATAAAATACTAAAATTCCAACAGATCTCTATTTCCTATATACTATTATACAGTTTTCTAATTTTCCAGTAGTATTTATCCGTACAATTAAGTTTTCCTAAGTTTCAGACTATGTTAATAACAATATAATATAAATGTAATAATGTAAATAGTATAATAATAATATAAATGGAAATATGCGTTTGTATGAGTATAATTAATTTAGCTCACCCTTAAATAGATTTAAAAACTTTACAAGTATAGAAATTGCTGTTATTATTTTCAAAATTCAATAGCAGATTTCACAGAGAGTTTTTAAAACTGCTTAGCTTAATTTTAATTGATTGTCTAACTTTTTACTAGTATATGTTGTATAATTCTAAACAAATATAGTTATGGCTTATACTCTTAAAGATATAGATATAATATACCGTATTGTTCGGAGTATAAGACGCACCAGTGAATAAGACGCACCAAGATTTCAAAGAGGCAAGTAAGAAAAAAATGTTTTTGTCCTTCCCGGCCCCAGGAGCAGTCTGCAGGCCTCCCAAACCCTCTGTGCACCCTGTTTTTCACAAAAACGTGCCTGTTTTTCATGTTTTTTGGGAAAGGAAAAACGACCCATTTTTTGCGAAAAATGGCCCCCAGCAACACTCTGCAAGCCTCCCAAATCCTCTACGCACCCCATTTCCCCCCAAAACAGGCCCGTTTTTTAAAAAAATGGAGTGTGCAGAGGGTTTGGGAAGCCTGCAGACTATTTCCCCCAGCCCACAGAAACCATTTGCAAGCCTCTATGCACCCAGTTTTTAAGAAAAATGGCTCAATTTTTCGCAAAAATGGGATGCGGGGGCGGGGCTTCAGGGCAAAATTGCTGTATTCGGTGTATAAGACGCACCAACATTTCCACCCTAAGTTAAGGGGGGGAAAGGTGCGTCTTATACTGCAAAAAATACGGTAGATATCGTCTAAACGTTGATTTCAGATATTCCTTTCGTCTTAATTTGCCAGTTCCTTCAAAATGTCTGCTCTACAATTAATGCACAGTCACTGTCCAAATCTTATCACCTCCTTCTTCTTTTAACCAGGTCTTTAGTTTTTAGAGTTCTTTCTCAATCAGGTCCCGTCATTCAAAAGTTCTTCACTTTGGAGTTTTTATCTTTATCTGTCGCCGTTTCCCCGCAGTCAATTCAAAACACTAATTTCTTTTTCCTTTTCTTTCTCCTTCCCCTCTAACACTGCTGTTGTTCTTCTTCTCGATTCCTTCTGCTCCCACTGCTAAGTCGCCGCTTGTTTCACTCGGAGACTCACTTTTCCACTTTTTTATAGGATCTATCAGTTCTTAGAATCAATCCAAGTCCCACTTAGTCCAAACAAAAGATTTTCTGACATGTTTACTGTTTCTCGCTCTTTACTTCCACTCTGTCTCTATCAGGCCGTCACACCTCTGGACCTGACCATATC
Source organism: Pseudoxenodon macrops (assembly GCA_032467955.1). NCBI lineage: Eukaryota > Metazoa > Chordata > Lepidosauria > Squamata > Pseudoxenodontidae > Pseudoxenodon > Pseudoxenodon macrops. The sequence goes on along the minus strand of JANHFT010006609.1, from coordinate 156,118 downwards.
AGCCGGTCTCTTCCCTGTCGGATTTAGGGGGTTTCTCCTACAATGTCAGGGGGGATCGCCTCTCACCCCATCACATCTGGAATCTCCCCATCACATCTGGAATCTCAGGCAGACCTCTCCAGGGTCATACCATGCTCTTTTCAGCTTTCAAAAGTCCTCTTTGTCATGACGTCACCCTGGAAGTCCATATTTTCTTTCTCATTCAACACCAACAATCTTCTGTGTAATTTTTTTAATTGCTCAAAGACTACAATCCAGAGAAATGGGCTAATATTCTACCAACCCAACATTTTCCACAAATAAATTATGAAAATATATGAAAGTATATGAAGTTGCCCACATTAAAATTCATAGAAAAATGTTAAAATATGAAATAATACGTACTAGTTATTGCAGTGCCTATATAGTACATTTCAGTCAAAGTATCTACTATTTGTTTGAGGTTACGGACACAGCCCACTGCTAAGGCTACTAACAGCTCAAATCCAGCATTAATGGTAGCTGGGGAACTACAGACAGGTATTGCCTGCTCAGCGGGTAATTCTCCATTTCTCATGTATTGCAAGTAAACATTTGATGCGGGAAAGATGAAATCATCTATTAATTCCTGAAAAATAGTAAATAAAATATATGTTATTAATTTAGAAACTATCCAGATCAGAAGTAACGTAAATTAATGTCATACTGTCTTAGATTTTTAGAAGAGAGGATTATTTACCTGCAAGAAAGCAAGAAAACCTAAATTCCATAACACCATTATGTAATCATAATGAATCATTCAGAAGACTGTAGATTAATAAACAGTTTATCAAACCTATTTAGCCACAGCTGAGAGGCCAGATAATAACATTTACTTGAATAAAAGATTTCCAGGCAGGGAGATTTGCCCTAATTTTTAGAGGAAGGAGTTACTTGCCCTTACTGCATTTTTCTGAGTATAAGACGCACCTTTTTACCCCCAAAAAGAGGGTGAAAACTTGGGTGCGTCTTATACACCGAA
>JANHFT010006609.1:122484-146242 GCA_032467955.1 Pseudoxenodon macrops | reverse complement strand
CCGAAAACGCCTCGATCCAGAGGTTTCCTCCAGAGCGCCTGGATTTCACCTCTGCATCGCTGGGATGGCTCCGCCCCCTCCCTTCATCTTTTTGCTTTTGTCTGCATCTTTTCTACATCTTTTTATATTGTGGTGACCAAAAATGAGTGCAATATTCCAAGTGTTGTCTTAACAAGGCATTGTAATCTTGATTCTAGACCTCTATTAATGCAGCCTAAGACTATGCTGACTTTTTGGGCAGCTGCAGTACACTGCAGCTCATATTTAAGTAATTGTCCACCAAGATCCCTCTCACTGTTCCTACTATTGAGCCATGTACCATCTATTCTATAACTATGCATTTGATTTTTCTTGCCTAAATGTAAAACTTTTCTCACCATTGAATTTCATTTTGTTAGATAGGGCACAGTGTTCAAGTCTGTCAAAATTCTCCTGTATCTTGCTTCCTACTTGCTTGGTGTCACCTGCAAATTTGATGAGTTCCCGTTCTGTTCCTCATCTAAATCATTGACAGAGATATTGAAGAGTCAGAGTTTTATTCCACTTACCCCACTGCATACTTCCTTTAGTGTGTAATGAATTCATTTTTCAATATGTTGACCTTATATTCCATGTTCCTACTGGAGTTCAGTCTTGAACCTTTGGATTTTCTTTTTCTGCTTCACAGCATCAGCAAGTTGGTATCTTGAAAGCTTTAATCTAGCCATTACGTAAACATTATTCTGAATGATCCTCAGCTCTTCCTCTGTAGCATCTTAAACACTATATGACCTGCAGGGCCCACCATAGCAGGACTTTTGTTGTTGGGGGTGGGGCAGGAGAATATTAGCATTTTATATCATCTGAAAATTTGGAATTATCCCCTCCATCTCTTATCCAAGTGATTAATTAACATTATATCAGTTTGTTGAGGAATCTTTAATAAGCACTCTTTGAAAATGAGTTTAAATCTGCATATCACTTTAACTATTATGCCATGTAGCCTATATTTAGTCATCGACCAGTATTCCATGCATTAAGTTGTCAAACACTTTGCTAAAATCAAAATGTAGAAGTGTATGGAGATAGCCTTGAAGTAGGTAGACAACAGATATTTTTAAAAAATCAGTTTAGCTTAGAAAGACAGGTCAATCTGCCCAAGGAAGAAATCTTCTTGAATTGACTTCTTTGAATTGACTTCTTTGGTATAAGAGGGAGGGAGGGAGGAAGGAAGGAAGGAAGGAAGGAAGGAAGGAAGGAAGGAAGGAAGAAAGAAAGAAAGAAAGACCTGGTGAAGCTTTCAAACTTCAGCAATAGAGTTCTGATTGTTTTATGATATCTATTTCCTGACATGGCTTAGTCTTACATCATGAAAGGTTGATGTAAAATGTTAGGTCTACTTTTTAAAATGAGCAATTAGTAAACTGCTCACTTTAGAAAAGTTAAGACTTGATGTTTACAAATCCAGTTTTATTTTTTATAATTACAGCGTGGCTTTCTGTTTCCTTTTTAAAGATACAAAAAACATTGGAAGCAAAGAACTGCATTAGCTTTAATGATTCATGGGGAGGTGTTCATTTTAAACTCCCATGTGTTATGAAACATCTCATTTGAATGATTTTATCACCCTTATAATCATATTTATCAAATTTTACTTAATTTTATTTTCAATCAAAGCAAATGTAATAAACAGTTTACCAAGCCCTCTTCCCTGAAAGACTGTATATACATCTACTAGGTGTCTTGTTCTCCGAATACAAATCTACACTTCAAAGCAGGTCCTTTAATGTTGGGGAATGTTCAGCCAGGCAGAGAGGAGGATTCAATGTGGAATTAGATTTGAATCATTGTGCAGCCACAAGAGACCCACGACTGATCTCTCTCCCCCCTCCCCATCACAGCTCCATGAAAACTTATTTATCTGTTCCCATGGGAAGGCAAGCAGTCTGGAGAAATTCCTGTATTACAGGCATAATACAATAAAATAGTTACTTTTACTTTACACATGTGGATCTGATTGCTTCTGCCTGATATTTAATTCTATACAGGTTCTCAAAATCTACTCAGTATTGCTGCAGAGAATATAAGTATTTCCTGATACCAGAGTTTCTTGATTAATAGAAGTGTATTTGAACAAAACAATGGCTTATTCATCATTAATCAAGTTAGAGTGTGACAGTATTTCTCATCAGAACATTGTTATAAATACGCCTAGATCCAAAATATGAACTTAATGAAAAAAGCCATGCTTGCAACAACAGCTTTTATAAATCGAGTGGTTTGACTGCAATTATCATTAATTTGGATTGCCTGAGATACAGTGAAAAATGAAAGAGCACAGTTTAAGTGGTATTGTCCAAATTAGTATTATAACTGAAGTTACTTATCACATATTCCAAGGTTTTGGATCTCTAGAGGCTTTGGATTTGTTACGCTTCTGAGAATTGTTTTCAGGACACGTTAGGAATGTCCTGGACATGCAAGGCTGCTGTCAGCCCATCAAGGTAGTCGAGATAGGAAATCAAATCATAAGAACTAGCACCACCTTGATTGTACAGTTACAGTAACACATCTTGCAAGTTTGAAAGCAGTTCTCCCTTCCTTTGCTTTTACTTTCCAAGGAACCAGGGAGGGTCTCTACTGAGATACTTTCTTCAACCCCATTGTAGGCTGAGATATCTCTTGTCTGACCATTGCCCTGGCTGCAGCTCTTTCTTGGGTCTCCCAAGGTTACTCTATCATACAATTGAACTTATCAATTGCAGAAGAACTTCAAAATGAGATAGACCCTTCTGTAGTTTAATAGACTGAATTGCACCTTAACACATATGAGTTGCAAATTAGCAGTATGGAAAGCTACCTGGCAGAGATAAGAAAATTCAATATGCAAAGAAATGTCCACTTCTGGGCTATAGCTAAGACTTCACAAGTGTGACATGCCACATGAGCTTTTGAAACCAATACTTGTTAGCTATATGTCTTTTTATTTGCTGATATGTACTTAATTTTCATACTTATTCAGAAATAAATCCTCTTAAATTCAGTGGAATTATATGTTCATTCTTAGTCTGTACTGGAAAGGGATTATATCTTGCTTGATATGCTACCACTATTAGAAGAAAAAATACCTGCCATTTATACTGGTAAAAAATAAATTTCAAAAATCTGGAATTGATTCCACCAACATAGATTATTTTGCTATTTAAGATTAATCAGTTATATCACAACTTTTATTGTAAACTAGCAAAACACTCTATGGCTTTTATGAAAAGGATAATAATGATGAAAAGGATTTTATTCCAAATGTGTAAATAATGCTGTCTGGAATTAAACTAGCAATGCAATATGTTAGCAAGTAAAATACTATGAAACAATAGAGTGTTTCTAGCCTGCCAATATAACAAATTAAACCAGACACATAGGTGTTTTTTGTTACATTTTCCTCAGTAGTAGAGATGCTATAATTACAATTCCACTAGGTCTTTTTTTTTTAAGTTCTTTTCCAAGGCATTTCTTTTTAGAATCAGCCTTTCTCCCTCCTTCTCCCCATTTATTTATGACTTCACTAAACAGAGATTTTCCTCACCAGCATAAAAACTAGATGCATCCATCTTTTATCTGGTCATATAGCTCAAGATGATGTGACATACAAGCTGATTTTTCTGTCAAGTAAGCACTTAACAATGTATATTGTTTTATAAAAGATGAAACAATGCTCTATAACAGTATTAAGCAAGTTCATTATGTCACAATACAAATGGGAAAGGAAACTGTAGTAGGACTGGAGTAAACTGAAACTATTTTCAGTTTATTACAAAGGATTTAACATGTATATTCCATAAAGAGTGGTAAGGGATGAAAGTGTGTACTGTATTATATGCTGTATTTAAGTATATGATGCTATCAGCGGTGGGATCTTCCTGGTTTAACAACTGGTTTGGTGATCGTGCGCTTAGCGTGAGCACGCCTGATGCGTGCACAGTTTGACGAAATCTTCACTTCCGCGTTTCTTCAGAGGAGAAACACAGTTGAGGCGCAGCAATCTGCTCTGCCGTGTGAATCAGATGAGAAGATAAAGGTAGGAAAATAGCACAGCTATTTTCCAAGCTGATCCCAGCTGATCGTCGGAGCTAACGGTTTGCCCGAACCGGTACAATTCCATCACTGGATTCCACAGTATCTTGTTCCTTCTATTTGAAGAAATTCTGAAGAAGTTAAAACAGGAAAAAAAAAACCTGACACAGTAGAACGAAAATGAGAATTAGATTCTATGCTGTCGGAAAAGAGTGATTTGGTACTCTGTATTTCAGCCTTTTACTTCAGAAATGACATGTTTGAGTCAATTAAATCCCAACCGTGAAAGTTCCCCATCTCCATTTCAGTTGGTACAAAATGTAGAGCTCCTTGGAAAAAACATGATTTCAAACACATCACCAACTATGTGAGAACACCTTGAAGCAATGGTAGTAGTAAAAGTGGTGATTAAAATTAAGCACCCACTGCAAGCCCAAATGATTTAGCCAATAACACGCACACAATTTTCTACACATAAACAAATATTTTAATATAGCTGCATCTGAAATGTTATTGACATTTTAGTCATGTCAAATATTAACTATTTTTTTTTTGTAAAAATGACATATTTTACACATCTTTTATTTACAACTTTAATATATTTAAATGTTATAAAACACCCACTTTTGACTTTTAAAATATATGTATACTAGGACCTGTATTAGATTATATTATTATTTATAGCAAACATAAGGTTTGCTGTGAAACTAAATATTCAATAGATATTTCATTTCAGTCTATTTACTAAAGACTGGCCCATAATAAAGAAAATCATAGGAAATGTGCAAATATCAAGAAAGGCAATAACATTGAAAAAAATATCAAATTGACTGTTTTTCTTAAATTGACACATAAAATTGTTCAATAAATAAAAAATAATAATGTAATACAGTTATGGTATCTTCCAAGATTTGCCTACATTGTTTTGCAAAATAATGGCAAAATGCTCCAGTTACGAAATATCTGCATTTGATGAAAGCAGTGATCCAGGTGGGGCAGTGATTGTTCTACTGATTGCATGGGAATAAGGTGTTTCCACTCCTGGATGCTTTGCAGAATCCTCCTTGTAAGTGATCTTTAAAACAGATGCATACAGAAAGAAATAAGTAATCCTGAATAAATAAGTAAACATGTGGAAAAATTAAGCTCACCCTAATAGAGTGTCAAACTCGCGGCCCATGGGCTGGATGCATCACATGCAGGCCACGCCCACCCCAGCTCCGCAAAGGGAAAAACATCGTGATACGTCACGTGATGGCAACATGACAGGGTGAGTTTGACACCGGTGCTCTAAGCGATACTTTTAGGAACCAACTTGGTCAGCTGTTTTTATCTATCCTGTTAAGGTTTTTAACAGCTGCCATATGAAAGAAAGATTTTGTTTTGTATTTTGATATCATCCCCCAACAGGATTCCAACTTTAAAAAAAATACTTTTTTGTTTAGCCTCCAATTGTGTAACATATCTGTGAGATTATATTTTGACACTTTTATGAAGTACATACATATATGAATTTAGCCCTGCTGGCTATGAACATCATAAATAAACAGTGTATCACCTATTTACTTGCTGTATTTAACATTTAGCTGCAAATGGAAGCCAGATGCGGCCATAATAGTTTACACCTACACCCCACATGAATCAATCAGTGTCTAAATCTAATGTCTAAACATAAAGCATGAATGTATTTAAATATTTATTTAAACATTTACTCCTGCAACAGTACTGGACATATACAGTACATCATGCACATCTGTTGAGAAGGCCCCAGGGAAGAGTCTACTCCAGGCATGTAACCCCACTGCAAGTGCTGAAGAAGAAATATCATGCCTAAATTGGACTCTTATGAAACTTAAGTGTGTCTATTAAAAATGAACATTGGAAATGGACCATGGCTATTAGTCCATGAAGTCCTAGACAAGAATGCCTGGCCTATTGTTACTCTTCTCCCTGACCCTGTATTATATTTCATGCTTCCCAAAAGAATGACTAATGCCCATTTTCCTGCTAAGCATCACCAGTGAGATGCATCCTTATTAAACGTTAAAAGAGCAGCCAGTGAGAATACATGACAATAAAGGAACAGAGAGCAAAAAGAAAACCAAACATACCACTTTTGGCTATGGTATTGAGGGAAATGTTAGACAGTGAAGCAGAAAAGTTGTATAAGCACTGACCATGACAGAGCTGCCAGAAAAAGAGAAAGAAAGCTGTTGATGGAAATGCCACAGTCAGTGGACGTAGAAACACAATAGTAATGAAGAACACATAGGACTTCAATGCCTGTACATAAAATACCATTAAGGACACGGTGACACAATCTGTGTTGATGTGGTAAAAACACAATAGGAAACTTGCAAGGCACTGGAGGTGATTAACTATGGTGGGCTGTTATCACTGAACTCTTATACTATCCTCTCTGAATTGAATGGGGTAGGAGGCATTAACTTCTCAGAAGTCACAGAAAGTCCATCAGGCCTCCTGGGATGCTTCTTGACAAATAGTAATAAATGAAACAGCAACACAGTTTTTTATGGTTTATATAGATGGAGAAGTGTGAAACATGACTTAGTGTAACCCAAAGCAGCAACAACAACAAAACAAAATATAGGATTGATAAGGAAACAGTAACATCCTAATTGATTAACTTACAGTATGTAGGAATCAAGATATAAGCCTGAAAATATTAGTCATCCAGTCCTGTTCCCAATATGGGATTTTCTATCCAAGCAGTTTAAAAAAAAATCTTTAATGTATAACAGGATCTCCTGATAGTGAGTTCTCAATTGTTTTCACAGGCTTAGCTTCATCCTGTAATCCATCTGTGTTTGCCATATATAATTGGGAAGGAGAAAATCCTAAAGCCCTTAATATGCCAGAATAGAATAACTGTTGCATCTGTTCAAAGTGTAAAGAATCAAGAAATCCCTCCTCTACTTTGCTCTTGAGATTGTATTTCCCTTCGCCTGAATTTATTACCTCTCCCTGTGTGGGTATATGGTATCATATATAGAAAAAGGAAGTTTATCCATGAGTAACATTTTCCAGCTTTTTTGTACACTATGACCTATTCTTACTTTTAAATATAATAGACCAGCATCCAATTTGATGTTATACTGTGTACATACTGTAGATTCCGATGTAACCTGCTTCTACTTTTCACATACTCCGTTTTTGGCTGTGACTGCCTCCTGCAGTCCTCTGCCAGCAAAAACAGAGCTCGGTGGGGGGGCACCTGTGCCCCTGGACTCTGTTGTCCCTGGCAGAGGGCTGTAGGAGGCAGCCACTGCTGAAAACAGATGTTGAGCTGAAAACAAAATGTTGAAAGAGAATGGCTAACCTGTTCATTCATAACTTCTGAGAGCTCACTGAGCATGTTCTTGTAATGAGATTTCATTTCTTCCTGATATTCCAGCTGATCCTCCTTAATAAGGCGTTCATTAACTTCAAGAGCTTGTCCACATGCTTCTGCAAATTGTCTGCATAGCATAAAAAAATTTCAAATGTTTAATGTCAAGGCAAAGTGTTATTGTTTCAAATATAAAATAGCATTTTGATTTTATTATGGATTAAAATGGCGTAGTCATAATGGACACAGAAATATAGTTTAGACTTTTTGGAGAATTCTGTATTTTTCACTTGATGTTTTGTTAGACTAAACAAGGCCAGTTATCCTTGTATTTGTTTATCTCTATCTCCCTCTCTCTCCCTCTCTCTCTCATCTATCTAATATATTGTAAAACTTACCTGAATATTTCTTTCAGAAGCTTAACTTGGTTATCTGGGTATTTCTTAGCATTGGTTTCTTCAAGAAATGCTCGAGCATAAGCCATTGGTCCTGCATTTACCTGCAAGTCAAAATGTGCTATGTTATACTGAGGGCTGAGGTCAGTACTGGCAAAAACAGCTTAAAACAAAATTTCTTCTGTCGGTGCCTGAAGCCCTGATCTTGTTCACCTGTTGCTGAAGAGTTTTCTAAATTGCAAATACATTATGGAAAGCAAACACTTGAACATCAAATATGCAAAATGGAAAGCTTGCTAGCACACCTTTAGTGGTTACCAGAATCTTCCCAAGATTGGGTGATCAAAATGTTTGGTGCCAATATTAAGGCACCCATTTCATTCTTTCAAACAACTTGAATAAATCTCCTAAACTGGAGCCCAAATCCCAACATGCTGTAAAAACAAACAATATGATTCTCAAACTGTGGGAAGTAACTAAAGGCTGGCCATCTTATGTTCACTGGCATCAAATAAAAATACTATCACACGAAAAGCACAATAGATAAAATTAAATACGAAAACAGTGTAGTATACTAAACTGCAGCTAACAAAATAAAAGTTACATTGAAATGAAGCTAGATAACTCTTAAAAACTCTAATTATTAACGCAGCCTTCAGTTCTGTTCTTGACTCTCACACAATGTTATCAGTATTTGTCTTCACTTTTCTTTTAAGATACATTTCCCACTGCTCCACTGCTTTTAGACTTATCTGAAATGGAAGCTTGTGTGTGTGTGTGTGTGTGTGTAATGTTGACTCTCTCATAATGATATACAATGTGTAGCAGGCATCAAAAACTTATTCTCTGTGGAAGGGGATGCAGTGGAGGTAGCTGAATCCTAAGGCAGTAGCATCAATCTTTCTGGGAGAGGGATAATGATGTTTTTATCAATACCACACTTTGGCAAACCTACCAAGGATATTAAGAAACGGCAACTAAATCTCAGATTTAAAAGAACAAGCTTGTAACATTAATTAATTAACATAATGAATTAGTTAATGTTATAACGCTTCTTTTGAATTTCCAGCAGGTCAGGCTGTAACAACAGAAGAAGAGAAAGATTCTGTTTCCTATTATAAAATCCTAAATGTCAAATCTTTCAAACCTGAGAAAAAAGGCTGAACCATATTTACCTTGACACTGACGCTTCCTTGTAGCTTCAGCTGGAGTCGAATCATATCTACCTCTTCCATTGTGCAAAGCTGTTTGAGTTCTGAAATTTTTTTGGACATCTCATCAATAGCTACTTCTATGGGGTTCAGTTCTGAGCTGGTCTGGTTTATAACTTGTATTCTTTTCTTCACGTATGGAAATAAATGGCTAGCTGCAGTCAAAAACAAGGTAAATACATTTAAGGAAGGGTTTTTTAATGTATATATACATTCATAATTAAAACAAAGCCATAACTCATATAATACATCCATGAATAGTTCTCTTCTCTCATTCTTTGTATGTATGTACTGCATCTGCAGTATGTGTGGGTGTGTTCATGTATGTAAGTGTATATTTATATTTTTATAAAAGATTGTAAAAGAATTATTTGCTTGTGTTAATCAAATTCCAGAATAGGTATAAGAATATGCCTATTCTTATTTTGTGGATATTCATTCTTACTTTGTTGATACTATTTTTCATGTTACCTCAAGTGTATTTGAGGTAGAAGCATAAGGTATATAATGAATAAATCAGGTATAAATAAGTAACAAGAAAAGTCTTGCTTCAGTAATAATTTTAATATTATTTTAATAGTTTGTAAATATTAATTAATAATATTGGGTCAAGAAAAATGCTAACTAAACATCATTCTAAATTCTAAATCAAAATATTTTGAAGCATATCCATTGACAATTAGATAATTAGCAATCTGTTACAAAATATTTGTAACTATTTTTGTAAAGAATAAATAACCAATTGCTATATGAGTCAATTGGATTGAGAAGGGTGGCTTTACTGATTGAAGAAATAGTAATAATTTCTACCCCTTCCCTTTTTTTGTGCCCCTTCAGGTCAGTGTTGATTATTGTTGACTACCTGAAATTTTTGAAAATAATTTGTTATTGCCTTCTACCTAGGACTGAGAGAGAGAGAGAGAGACAGGTCCAAAGTCACTGGTTTTGTACCTAAGGCAAGACCAGCACTCGGCCTTCTGGTTTCTACTGTGGTACCTTAACCATTTACTCTGTAAACCGCTTAGAGAGGGCTGTAAAAGCACCATGAAGGGGTATATAAGTCTAAGTGCTATTGCTATTACACCAAACTGTTTCTTTCTCTTATTCTCTCTGTGGACCTTAGCACTTCGAAATCCTGACACTGAAACAAAACAGTGCAATTTAGGTCGTTGGTTTTTTGGATAAAGTGGTTATCCAATAGTCTCATGTGGACTTTCAGAAGGTTCAGGGGCTGACAAGTGGCCCAACATCCCCAAGAAATTGCCCAGCCCTGCTGTGAAAAAGAATTCAGTGTCCATACTTGTCAGGATTGTCCGTCTCTTGCATTGTTCTTCTACGCCCCCGTGCTTCTTTCCTGACAAGGTGAACGGTGTTTCAAACACAAAATGGTTGATATTGTGATGCATTTCAAAGTCAGTCTTACGTTCTTCAGCTTCTTTCTCTTCAAAGAAGGGTGTGACATAGGTTACTTGGATATATGCATATTTAGGATCTAGGTCTTTGGGGTTAACCTACACAAACAAAAGGGAAGACAATGCATCAGTTAGAGACAGCAAAAGGACAAGAAAATAAACTAGACTTTTGCTTTTTATGGCATATTACTGAAAGGCTGTTTTAGACATTTTAAAAGAGAATATATTCATAGATTTCTTTGCTTTTGACAGGATAGTTGTGTGTTTGGTATTCAGATATTTTGAGCATAAAATGAGGGGAAAAAATTTCTTAGACGAACAAAACAGATTTATAAGAAAGCCTTTGTTGGTGGCAGTTCCATAATGGATTTCAGAAATTTGAAAGCCCCCTCTGTTCTGACCTTGGTTTTTCCCAAACCACAAAGCAGACTCCTCACTCCGATAAAACCTCTTTTATTTAATGTACAGTTAATTTCTCTCCAGCAAAGTTTTTCCTCTCCTACAGTCTTTCAAGATAGTTCCCAATTACCGACCTTTATCAGGCTTGGAGAGTGGCCAGGCCGATATCTTCCAGACGCTGAAATTCTTGGCAAGAATGCAGGAATCAACTAATTAAGCAAACTAATTGTCTTCTGCAACTCCACTCCATGTTCGCTCCTCTTTTATTCCCTATGGGAGGGACCATTCATCATCCACCTGTGGCCTTACTCCCAAGTCGACTCTTGTTCCTCAGCTGTTCCCTTTGTCTGGCAACTCTGCGCATGTGCACATTGGGAGCAGGCTCCAGCTGGTCTTCTGCTTCACTGATGTCTGACTCCAAAGGCAACCTATACCTGTCATACTGTCCTGGCCCCATCTCTGCCTCCAACACAGAGCATTCACCTGAGCCTTCCCCAGACTCCAGGACTGGCCCATGTTCCTCCCGAACTGCCTCACTGTCCGAATCTGCTGCCAGCCCTACTGGTGGGCCACATCCTCCCCCCAAAAACATGCCTACCAGGACCTTCCACTTTAATCAATTAATAGCAGTGTAATGAATGTACATAATTTTACACATCACAGCATGTAACAAATGGTTATATTACTATCAAGGGCATTATTATAACTCTTCTGATCAGAGAACTGAATATACATAATTACACGGCCATAGCAGAAGTTATGCCTTGCCAGATCTAAATTCCTCTTCATTTTTTTTTACTTCGTCGGTTCCAAGTTATTCGTGCTTTGAGATTAACTGAATTTATGCAGTGAGCATGGCTCATTGGGGAAAAAAAGAATGTTTCATTTATTTTAAGTGGGTCTCGACAAAAAAACTCTGTAACTGCACAAATGCTTAAAAAAATATCTGTGGACATTTCCAACCATACCTTATTGGAATCTTGGATTATCTTCACATTGTCTGCTCCAAACTTGTCCGCATAAAGTTTCATCAGTCGCTGAGAGATTTCAGATAGGCCTGTTAATTTGGGCTCTTTGTAAATATATTCCTTACCCTCTTCTTCTTCAAAAAAGCCCTGATTAAAAGATAAATCATAACATTTACAGTTAACTGAGTATGGTAAAAAATCTTGAAGAACATACTGTGGATGAAAACTGTAAGGTACTCGACTGCTAAGTATAAAAAAATTTTTTTTTAATGCTGCAGCTTACACATGATGAAGAAATGGAATGCATTTAAAAACCAAACTTCTACATTTGCACAGGATGAATATCAACTTTTACTAATAGGAGGGAAAAAAGCCTGTGTGAAATGAGACTGAAAACATCCTTGGAGTTTTATATTACATACTTTTAACATATTTTGTACCAAGTATGCCACCATGTGGTACAGTTCAGTAAGGATAATGAAAATTAGTGGTTTCTTGCTTCTTTCTTTCTAAAAATGCAACTGCAGTCAAAACTACAATTGTATGTATGTGGGGAACAGGACAACTTTGCAATTAAAATAATATATTAGCTTCTGAAGCCATGTACTTGCTGTTTGATTCTGGGGAACAAAAGTGAATGTATTTTTATTAGGCAGAAAGCTGTGTTTTTATTTTATTAGGCAGAAAGCTCACTGAAAAGGGCTGCTTGCTTCTGAAAAAATTACACACAATTGGTTTGTTAGTCAGCTGTACCCATAGGGAGTACTAATTCTTTTTAAGATATAGCTTTTAGCATTGTGCCTTTTTCAAATAACAAGCTGCATAGTAGGTTCCAATCTATAAACACATCACTCATGTATGAACTATTATTCATTGTATGAATTATTGTACTTTATGGAGTTTTGTTGCGTATGCAGATTTTGGCTATGATTCATGTTCACATATATATATCCTTTCATATTTATATCATGGATGTCATTCTGAGCTTATGTAATACAACAATGCTATCAAAGAACCCTTAGTTTCAAAATGACTTAAACGAGCGAGAAATGTTTCTGATAAAATGGTAATTCTAGAATTCTTACTCCCTTTTTGTATTGGGAAATGACAATTCAATTAGAATACATAGTTTTCATATTTAACTGTGCACATGGGGGTTATTTACTTGGTTTAGTCTAGTTAATGAAAATTAGTTGTCAGTGCTGCTGTTGTTATTTTTTTATTAAAATTAGGAAAGTAGTGTTTTTATTCATCTTGCAGGACTTGCTCTGGGGTGCCTTTCCTGGGATGCATGTTGAATGGTGGGGCTCTCAAAGGAAGGGACATTAACTGAAGAGAAGCCCAGTGCCAGCCCACTAAACTTTCTGTTCCCTTGCCAACTCTGTTGAGGACATTTCAGGTTGCATGGGAAGAGACTGATGGTGCGAAGTGGCTGTTTACCTGCTGTTGCACTGGGAGGTGCCAGCCATGCTAACGTTTTTGAGCTTTGTCACAGAACACTTTATCACATTTCTGCATTCAGAGGCCCCATGTTACAAAAGGTCTGGCCAACCACCGTTATACGTAATGATATGAGGAGTCAGAGTAGAATATGAAATGATCAGCTGAGTCCAATATCTTCCTAGGTTATGACAAATTATAATTAAAAACAATTGTTTTTTATTTTAGAAAACACTTCTGGCTGCCAATATTTTTAGCTCAACTAGAATTTATTCATAAATGATAAACAATGGCATATATCGAGGGTCGGCAATCCATGGCTCCGGAGCTGCATGCAGCTCTTTGGGCCCTCTGCTGTGGCTCCCTGTTCCATCACTGGTTGGCACCGCCCCTCGTCCCTTTTATTTCTTTTTTGGGTATTTTTGGAAATCCATGGTGAGAAACGATCACCAGCCGTGGTAGAGGCTTCTCTTCAGGCGACTCTCCTCCTCCTTGCAACCACTTGGCTGGCTGTGGCTGAGACAGGACGTGTGGGGAGACCCTCCTCAAGCAAGTGTCAAAGCGAAGGAAATGCGCCGTGGGGCAGGCAGCTGCTTGCTTAGGGAGGGTGTTCTCCCTAAGCGAGCCAGGGGGTTGCGAGGAAAGAAGGAGAGTCGCCCGAAGGGAAGCCTCTGCCACGGCTGGCGATTGATCATTCCTCTGCCAGCCCGGATTTCCAAAAATAACAAATAAAAGACGTAGCGAAGAGCCCTGAGAAGAGCTTGCTGGCTTGGGTCAGCCGCAGCAGAGAGAGAAAGGGGGGAGAGAGACATAGATATACACATAGAGTGATACACAGGGGGTGAGAGAGACAGAAGAGACACACTCAGTGATATACAGAGAAAGAGGAAGAGAGAGGGTAAGATAGGGAGATGGGGAGAGAGAGAGAGAGAGAGATACAGATGGAAAAAGAGACACAGTGTATGCCTTTCTCACTGTAGAAAATCCCTGCAGCCCTGCGTGTTATCTTTGGGACTGATCACTTGTTTTTTCTTCCTTTTGGAAAGCCGGGCTGGCGGTGGACACTTCCATCCTCTTCCCCCTCTCCCGCCTCCCTGACCAGCTATGGTGGGGCTGGGAGGGTGAGCACGAGAGGAAGGGGAAGGAAACCTCCGCAGCACATTGCGCTCCACCAACCCAGCGCTGCAAGGGCTTTCCGACAGTGAGACAGGCACAGAGGAATGAAGTGAGTGACACACACACAGAGACATAGAAAGACACAGAAAGAGAAGGGAGAGAAAGAAAGAGAAAGAAAGAAACAGACGAGAGATGAGAGGGAGATAGAAAAAGAAAGATAGATAAGAGAAAGAAAAGAGGGAGGGAGAGGGAGATAGAGAAAAAGAAAGAGATGAGAGATACAGAAAGGGAGATGGGCAGAAAGATGAGAGGGAAGGAGGGCGAGAGACAGAGAGGGAGTTACCTGTTTCCCATAGAAAACACGGAGCCACAAAACCTGGGTAGGCACGACTGGGGGTGTGTGTGTCATGTGACTGGGTTGGAGTGAGTGACATTGAGTTAGCCATGCCCACCCAGGTTTTGTGGCTCCGACTGTTTTATTTTCTATGGGAAATGGTCCCAAGTGGCTCTTTGAGTGTTTAAGGTTGCTGACCCCTGGCCTATATATTAGTCACTTTCCATTTGAATTTTTGTAAACTGCCCTCCCATCTCTTTTCTGTAAGCAAGTCAGTATTGAAGTTTTCTTGGCAAGATTTCAGAAATGGTTTGCCATTGCCTCCTTTCTAAGGCTGAGAGAGTGACTGGCTCAAGGACACCCAGCTGGTTTTCTACCTAAAGCAAAACTAGAACTTATAGTCTCTAGTCTGATGCCTTAACCACTTACACCAAACTGCTTCTCTTTCTCATTCTCTTTGTGATCTTTAGCACTTTGAAGTCATGATGCTGAACCTGTCCCTATGAAACAAAATTTAGACACATAAAGGCATCATCCCTGCACCAAAGGATGCATGTACATTGCACTGACACAATTGTCTCTTTGGAAGATCTCACCAACACAGGAAGGGCAGGGTCCAGCAAATGGTCAAGCTAATGACACATAGAACCTAGTTCTGAAATACCTTGCCAAAGGATGTTTACTAGGTTTATACTTAATAATCTTTTTAGTACTATTGATTTTACTCAAACACATAGATAACAAACTAAAAATATATCCTTAGAATATTCCTAGAGCTGGAAGATCATTTTCACTGATTCTTCTTTTACTCAATAGTTTTCTTAGAAGCCATGCAGAAAACTGGGGAAAGTCCTAAAGTAACATGAAACAGGGAAGCTAGTGAAGATTGCTTCCCCTTTCCATCTGCAGCTGAAGCTTTTTGAATATGTGGGGAAAAAAACTAGATTCAACATATGCAAAATTAGGAGATGGATGAATATTAATTCAATTTCATGGCAATGTAGGAGGAAAATAAAATATTGTCGTTTTTGCCAATATGGTCCCTATTTAATAACAAAATTTGATACTTTAAACATTCAGATCGTTATTTATTTATTTATTCAAACATATACAAGATAACAGGTATAAGTGTAAACATGGACATGGACACAGGAAATGAGTACAAATAAATGGGGACAGTAGGACAGGGACGGTAGGCACACTAGTGCGCTTAAGCACGCCCCTTTTATGGACCTCTTAGGAATGGGGTAAGGTCCACGGTAGACAGTTTAAGGTTGAAGCTGTGGGGCGTTGGCCACTCTGTTGCTGAATATTATCTCTATATCGTCAAAGTGAAATTTAATTTAAAATTGCACTAATTGTATTGACAAGTAACTACTGTGTTCTTCTTCGTATAAGCTCATTTTAGTTTATCAGAAAGAATCTTGATGTTTATTGAAACTCTATTTGTTTTCATAATTATTTTCATCATAAAACAATTCATGTTTTCTATCTTTACTAGTTGCCAGACATTTGTGGTAGCTTTAAAAGTAGAAGCTTTGTGAAACTACACAATGTTCACAACATCCTTAGGCTTAAATAATTGTATTACTTTCATTTAATTTGATGAAGTCCTATGTTTGTCCTTTCTTCATGGAATTTAACATAGTTTCTTTGAGAATCGCTGCAATTCTCATTTACAATTTTGGATTTCAGCAGTATTTTAATGAACCATGAAATTGCAGCCTTCTATTCACTTTTCACTGAACTATTTTTCCTTGGAAAGGATTAGTTTCATATAAAGTCAAATGCTGCTCATATTAAATAGGTCACATAATACCAGTTCTGCATCTTTATGTAAAAGATTCCACTGTGAAATATTGTGAAAGATATTTGCTTCTTATAAGATATAGTGAGTAATAAATTATCAACCATATGCTTGGGGCTAGTAAAATGCAGATTGTTAAAAAGGTTTAGCTCCCTTGATGGTGGAATTAACCAGTGGAACAGCTTGCTTTCAGAAGTTGTGGGTACTTCACTGGAGGTTTTTAAGAAGAGACTGGATAATCACTTGCCTGAAAGGGTCTCCTGCTTAAGCAGGGGGCTGGAATAGAAGACCTCCAAGGTCCCTTCCAGCTCTATTCTGATTGATTGATTGTTATTCAAGACAAGGTGAAGTTGCTTATACTCAACATTCAATTATCTGGGACAATGCTGTCAAACTCAAATTGTCACAGGAAGGTGTTGCTCAAAACTATTTTGTTACTCTGGTGTCTGCATACATTGAGTAAAAAATGAATACGATGAAGACTACCCTGGAATAATGCTAAAATAAATGGAGTCAGTAAAAATCTTTACTAAAATCTGAGCTACTTGTGAAGTATGATTTTATAATGCATTGATAAGACTACACTTGGAATACTGCATCCAGTTTTGGTCTCTATGAAAAAAAAGATGTTGAGACTGTAGAAAGAGTGCAGAGAAGAGCAACAAAGTTGATTAGGGGACAGGAAGAATGGTTGCAGGAATTGGGTATGTCTTGTGTAATGAAGAGATGGACTGAGGTGACATGATAGCAATGTTCCAATATCTAAGGAACTGCCACAAAGAAAAGGTATTCAATTTATTCTCCAAAGCACTTGAAGGCAGGACAAGAAACAATGGATGGAAATATACTATAGGAACATATATTATTTTAAGCTCTTCTGTCTCCAGTTAAACAGGAAGATCTGTTTCCTTTGGTTTTCTCTCTCTCATTTACTTCCCTTTTCTCTACTTGCCTGGTTCTATCCCTCCCACTCTTCCTTTCCTCCCATACCAGTACTTTGCTCAGCAGAGAGGCTCACAGTGTGGCAGAGCTGATCTTCTTTCTTGAGCCCTCTTCTCCTTTCCTCTCTCAGGCAGGGCCAACTCCTGATCCATTTTCCCTGATCAAGTCCCTACTTCTTAAGGACTCTATACAAAGGGAAGCACCAGCCATTGAATTGAAGAGTGAGTGGGGTTTCCTGAAGGGCGGGGCTACTTGTAGCTTGGAAACTAGCTGAAAAATTCATAAGGCTGGAACTGTATTTCTGAAGGGAAGTTTTTAATAGGGTAGGTACCATGAAGACATACTTCCTAGGAGTCACCAAGTGACACTGTCTCATGGACTTGGAGCATGCCTGCTTTGCCAGATCTCGTGGGACCTGGGCTACAAGTTTGAAGTGCCTGCCTTAATATAACAAATTGTAGGTTCTTTCAGATCAACTCTTAATATATTGTAATACACAGATCAAGGAAAAAATAAAGATACTAATTGAACAAAGGTTGTCAACACATTCAAGTTGATTTCAAAGTAACAGGATTTTTTAAATAAACCACTATAACCAATTAATGAAGTAAGGTCTTTCAATTCTTAAGAAAGATAATATACTAAAGTGTGTTGGGAGAGCTACTGGTGCCCACAAGAACAAGGCTGTCTACCTCCATATGAATAGATCTGCATATTTAGTTGCAGGGAAATACCAGTTATTTTATGTAGTGTCATTCTATTTGTTTTCCACAACTTGATACTGGCCAGCCTATGTGGTCCAATCATCTGAAAGGCTTCATGTTGATGAAAGCTATATTACAAAGGTTTGCCTTTTTTCAGTAACCTGATATGTGCAATTCAAAGTAGTAAACAAGGACAAAACTATCAGGCATGTGTGAAAAGGCAATATACTTTTACTGTGACTGAAAGGAAATATAATGTAGTTCAGGAGTTGCTACACTTTTTTATCGCAGCTGCTTGTGTAGTCTTAAAGTACAGACCTTCCCTAAAAGACCCAAACACCAAAATGGAGACAAATGAGCAATTAAAAATAAATAAATTTTGGGGAAGGCGAATGTATTGTAACAGCATACAACTAAAAGGTTCTTCACACCTCCCATGAACTTTGCTAAGGGAGGTACAACTCACAGTTTTGGAAACCTTGCTTTTTCTGCCAGGACATATGCAGCAAGGCTGTTTGCAGTGGGCATTTCAGATCAGAAACACATAGCTGAACCTGCTTCCATTAGAAATGGGAACAGATTTAAGCCTCAAGTACATGAATGCCACAGGAACAGATACGTCTTTATAATTCAAGGAAGCAGAACAAAAGCATTATTTTGCTAGATGCAGCACAGTATATAAATGGGTGAAAGCAATGTTATTTCATCGCTCACAGTGAATATTAAAAAGTGCTAGAAATCAAGGTTAACCAAAGGTCATACAAGTTGGATGATGTAAGAAGAATTAAACAAAACAGCATGCAAAAGAATAGACAACTTACCACAGCCTTGAATAAGTTCAAAAGAGGAAAAGAGCAAATTTCTGCATTAAAACCTAATTGGCAGACAACATTATTTAGAACTGATTTTATACATATATTTTTTTTTAAAAAAAGAAGGAATGTTTTCCCTGGAAAGTTCATCTTCAAAGAACATGCTGTCCCGTCTGATGTCTTGTGGAAGCAAGCATATACACATACTATAACCAAAATAAGTAGGCGGAAATACGAAGTAGTGTGCAAGCATTCTACAATGCACTACAAGAATCAGAAGCCAACTAGAAAGCAAAGCTAGTATGTCTATACAAACTAATAAAATTAAGGATTTCAAATCCATTAGGAGAAAAAAGTCTTCAATTATTTTGCATCTTTTTTGCAGGGATGATTTTGGATACCATCTTATAATTTATATTCACACTGCCTTATCATCATTTTCCTTTTATCTGTTTAATAATCAACAGTATCAAAGTATGGCAAGCTGTTTTATAATGAAGAGGCTCCTTCTGAACTCTGTTTTAAAGAAATATGAACTTGTCTGTGAGCTTCCCAGGCTATAGTATATAATAATTTGTATTATGGGATTTTAGTTGGGATAACCTCTTCTGTGTCTTACTACCAAACTTCTTGCAGAATATCAAAAGATACTAATCATAAATATACACTGTTACCTAAGGGGGTGATGGGGGGTTTAATTCTTTGTCATAATATAATTTTAGGTCTTAATCTAATGAATATTTATTTACACATAGGTCTATTCACTTCAATGGAACATTGCCAAATCAGCAAGCAGAAGCTTAAACCTAAATGGGAGGAAACCTCTAAAACTAATCTTACAGCCTGTTGTCACTGATAATATATTGCTTCTATTTTTATATAACTCTAAATCTACATTTTGCTCCATGAATTTTACGATAGATAAATGTTTAATACTGAAAGCATACCAGGTCAACTCATACCTATGATATTCCCTTGTGGAATGTGTTTTTTACTGCATTTTCTCTAAAAAGAAAATGTGTTGGGAAATGTGTAGTTTAGCTGAATGTTCACCCACAGTAGTCACTTACTTGGCCATAAAATGCCACACGGTAGTATCGTCCAAATAAGCGCTTTTCAGAATTCACAACTTCTGCGACTTTCAGATAAGATCTATGGATGTCATAGTACAATTCAGACAGCCTCTGGAATAATAGAATGAAAGTACATTTTAAAGTAAAAACCCTGGTATTCATACTGACTCATGTAACTAACTTGTTGTCAACAATGCTAGTAACTTTTGAATCCCTTTCGATTAAAGGGAACTTTCCAAATGTAACATGCATAATTCCACTTGTATTATTTTCCTATTTTTTTCCTCAATGGTTTTTCTATATTTTCTCATATTACAAAATACTTCAATACTGATTAAAAAAGCAAGGCAGAATAAATATGGAATGCTTTTATTGGTAGTGCTAAGTGTTCTCCATCAGGAATTATCTAGGAGACAGGTATTAAAACACATTTATAATTACAAGCATGAATTATATATAATTAAATATAAAGAGCCATTTGGTCTAGTGGTTAAAACACTAGGCTAGAAAGCAGGAGACCATGACTTCAAGTCACTCTTAACCAGGAAAGCTGGTTAATCATTCTCTCTCAGCCCAGTTCACCTCACAGGGTTGTTCTTATGGAGAAAATAGAAGAAGGGAGGTGTGTTGGATATGTTATCTGCCTTGAGTTGTTTGTGAAAATAATAAAGATGGGATATAAAGTAAAGAAATAGGTGAATAAATAATTAGAGATGGCAAATCAAATTTGCGTTTTTCATCTACAGCATATGGAAGTGAAATCACATTTTCTTACCTGTCCTGTGTGCGATGGAAATCCATCTTTTTATAATGCAGTCTCATATTAAAAAGGTACACATGAACAACACAATCAGCATTTTAGCCAGTTTAATTGTAGATAATGTATATAAAGTATATATATGTAATCTAATTATGTATATACAGTATGAAAAACAGATAATATGGAAAGGTGAATATAGTTGCAAAAGTCTCTAAAGAACTAACATCCTATATTATTTTTCTTAGTGTGATTTCCCTCTAATTTTTAGCTCAGCTTACTTTGAAATCTCTTTGTTTCTCAAATACAGCAATAACTGGTTTGTTAACTTCAGCAATGAGTTCGTATCTTTCACATTTCCAGAGATAGTCAACACATAATTCCAGCTGTTTCACAAGAATGTCCTGCAAGTAAAGAAGGAACATCAGGTCTGTGAAGCAAAATAAGATATTTCCTTAAAAAATAAATAAAAGTAATTAAAACTCTAGTTGTGCTCCGCTCGATATAGGTCTCACTGAAAACTGTGAAGAAAACGTACCTAAGGTCAATTAAGAAGAATAACATTGGCTAACCTCATTGTATGGTGTATCTTGCATTCCAGAGTCTTCTTTCATTGCTCCTTCTTCTTTAATATTTGGTGTAATATTGAGAAAAGCTGGCCATCCCATAGAAAACAAGCCTTTTCAAACAAGAGAAAAAGTCTTATCAATGCTTCAGTAGCAATCATTTAAGTAATTGTAGTAAAACATATGAAAACATTACACATGACAGCTTATTACAAATTACAATCAATATTATCAACCCTCTTGTAAGCACTGTAATTTATAGCTAGGTATAATTATATAGTTATAATTTGGTAATTTTGGCAAAACAATCTTCTTGTCCAAAGGCATAGTTTGAGAAGTTTGTGACCCAAAAGGATAAGGATGATGTGTTAAAGTATTTATGATTCTGAAATATGTAGTGTTCTCAAAGTTCTTATGAAGTTTTTTATTAATATCTGTCAATAGAATAAAGAACATATAAATATGATATACATTAAGTTAAGCCTGGTTATACATATTAGAAATATGTATTGATATTAATTTTGATTCATATGAAGCCATAATTTATTAAAACTTGGTCCCAATATGATTTAAGTTACAAAAACTTCAGCTCATTAGCCTTTCCCAAGCTTATTTTTCAAAGAATAATGATAGCAAAGGAAGCTATTTGGAAATCTAGTATGTAACAGCAGCATCACTTAGTTCTCAAGCAAGGTCTCTGGAATCTCAATGGCACTTTTTACAATGCCCAAGGTCAATGGCAGGGGTGAAATTCAGCAGGTTCTGACAGGTTCTGGAGACAGGTTTGAGTAGTTCAGAGAACCGGCAAATACCACTTCTGGCTGGCCCCAGAGTAGGGTGGGAATGGAGATTTTGCAATATCCTTCTCCTGCCATGCCCATAGAACCAGTAGGAATTTTTTTTTTGAATTTCACCCCTGGTCAATGGGCACTGTTATAGGTGTTTATGATTGTGGGAATTGATACCAGGATGCACTGAAAATTCCATTTTCCAAGTTGACTGGCATTTAGGACGGGCTATTGAAAAGTCTCCTTTCATTAAATATATACAAATGGGGTTCTTCAAATGCTGTCCAACCCATAAATGGTCATGGTTAGAACACTCACTTCCTCCAGGGTGAGTTGTTAGTAAGGTATTATTATCAGAAAGTTCAGCATCTTCCAGGAACAGACGAGAGGTACAAATCTTTTCCATTTTCCAGTAACCTATGGTAGTGTGAGATGGTATTAGCATTTGGTTACTTGTATGTGTTAATACATGCATGTTTATTTATTTAAGCCAAGCTATGGAACAATAATAACTCTCTCATATCAAAGAAAAGAAAAATAATACACATATATATGTAACTTGCGTTTTAGGCAAAATACAAAATTTTTACAAAATGAAATATTTTTACTTCTGCTATCTTAATGGTAAATATCTGTTTAAACAGCAATTTAAAGAATAAATACAAAACTTTATAAATGGCATAAAGTAAGTTATTAATCACTTTGGTTCACAACCTCCTGTTTTCTAATCAATCAAATGTACTTTATCTTACCCTTTCTCTTCAGATATTCAGCAATAAGGGCAGCTATATGGATGTAGCACATAGCAGCCTGCAAAAAGAGACATTGATAAGTTTTAATGTTAAAGAATTGAAACAAAATCTAAAATTTTCAGAGGATAATATTCTCTTGAACGACATACATATTACATGGAATTTGACAACTGGACAATGTAAATGGATTCCATTATTATAGCCAAAAGACTGATATTGCAACAATGGAAATAAAAGTGTATGGTCCCTTTTACTTGCCACCTATGAGCTGATTGCCTATTGAAGTAGATAAATATAAGGAAATATGGGACTCATTTATACAAAATACTCTAGGTTAAAAAAAGCCTGATGGTCATATATTATATAGGCCACCACACATATACACAGGCATATTATCAAATAATTTTTATATTAGATAATTATATGTAGAATTATAACTGTTTACTGTAACAACGTACAGTATATGAGGACCCAGATTGTTGGGGCCAATAGGCAGACTCTGTAAACCAGTTAGAGAAGGCTGTAAAGTACTGTGGAGAGTTATATAAGTCTAAGTGCTATTGCTATTCAATAGATCGCATATTATTTTTTATATTGCATTTTTAAACCACTTACATATTTTTATAAGAGATATATCTTTGTGCTTTATTCCTTTAGTTTTTTTCTGTTATTATTTTAAAAAGCAATATTTTTTTTTTTAATGTTACAGGATATAGATCTTCTTCATCTTCACCAATACCAGTGTGTCTTTGAAAAACAATAACAACAAAAAAAGTCCCAGCTCATCTGGATTAATGTATTAGTGTGAAAACTGGTGATTAAGGTATCTCCCCTGTCCATCAAGGTTTGAAAATGCCAGAAATTATCTTAAGCAGAGTAT
>JANHFT010006609.1:93324-120312 GCA_032467955.1 Pseudoxenodon macrops | reverse complement strand
TTTCTACCCTTTTTTCACTAAAATCAAACTTTACTACTGCATTTAGCAGACAGATATTTGCATTATAAATACCGTATTTTTCGGATTATAAGATGCACTGGTGTATAAGACACACCAAGATTTCAAAGAGTAAGTAAGTAAGAAAAAAAAGTTTTTGTCCTCCCCTGCCCCAGGAGCAGTCTGCAGGCCTCCCAAACCCTCTGTGCACCCTGTTTGTTTTGCAAAAAATGGGATGCAGAAGGTTTGGGAAGTCTGCAGACCGCTTCTGAGGGCTGGGGTTAGGCAAAAATGCCCCCATTTTTGTGAAAAACGGCCCTTTTTTTGTCTGTTTTTTTGCAAAAACGGGGGAGGTTTTGCCTTCCTTCAGCCCACAGAAAAACTCTGCAAGTCTCCCAAACCTTTTGTGCACCCTGTTTTTGCAAAAAAAACGGGCCCATTTTTCGCAAAAATGGGATGCAGGGGCAGGGCTTCAGGAGGCCAAAATTGTTGTATCCGGTGTATAAGACGCACCAACATTTCCACCTTCTGTTATAGTAATACAGTAATTTATAGATTTTCCAAGCAATGAAAAGAAATGCCTTTCCAAACTCCAATTGTGTATTTTGTTAAATTGTTCTTGTACAATATCAAAAGTGATTGCATGAAAACTGTCCACTCATAATAGTAAAGCTAAAGACACTATGTGGTATACTCTGGAGTGAAGCTGTTACTCATTTTCTGTAGGTTACTTTTACCACAAGGCACTTCTGTGACTCAAACCTTGCATTTTCTAAGCAGTAAAATATCAACAGCTCATGTTGCAATGAAGTTATACAGTGACTATGTTATTAATGAATTCTTTTCTTTTATTCTTTATTTATTAAAGTTAAACGCCATTCCTCTTGCTGGATATAATTCTAGACGGCTTACAATAATTAAACCCTATAAAACATTAAATTGATAACTAGGAACATTAATTCAGCTTAAAATTGACAAAAATTGGGGAGGAAGCATGGGGGAGGGGAATGGAGTCTTATGTTAGTCTATTAACAACTTCCAGAATGATGTAACCCCATTGGGGGCCCCAGCCAGTTGGCAAAGCCAGGTCTAATTTGAATATAACAAGATAAGCAATGTTTTTCATTCAAGTTACAATATACTGAAGACAAGAAATATTATCGATGATACTTCTAGACTGTACATTGTGATTTTTTTTCTTTTATTCTTTACTAAAGAAATAAACATTAACATTTCACAATTTAAATCATGGAAGATTAGACAGCTTGATAAACTGCATAACGTTAGGTGGGATATACATTTCTTTTGAAAGACTTAACAACATGGAGATTGAAATGTATAATTATTCGTCTATTTTAATTCATACCAACAACAACCTTGGAAGAACAAACCTCAGAATGAGCTTACTCTAAAATGCTGAAAAAATCTGTTATTTCTGTAAATGGTGCCCTCTGCCAGTAGGAGATCAGTGTATCTAGGAAGAGACAACGAAAACTTATGAATGTATTATTTATTCTCTTACCTCAAGTTATCATACTCTGTGTTAAGAGTGAATATAATCCATTAGATGGAACCCAATGGCAATATTTGCAGTGACAAGACTTCTTATCAATATTGTATGGATCATCAGCATTCTCAGCTTTTGAAATACTAAAACCACCTTGTTAATTTTTTAAAAACAAAACCCTGCTATTAGTTTTTATAGATATTTGTTATCAGTAAATCAATAGTATTTGCATATGTTAAGAAATGAATAGAATAAAGAATTTGAGGTTCCTATATTATCTAGACAACAGGAGAGTGGATGCATTTTCTGTGTCCTGACTAAGGCCAAGACTGATATTGTGGCACTGGAAAGAATGTATGGCCCCTTTCACTCATTGGGTTGAAAACCTAATTATACCTACCATCTATGAATGGATTGACTATAGACTTTGAATGGACAAATGTAACTCATTTAAACAAAATATAGTAGTTAAACATGATTATATAGTTACATAAATGTTTTAGAAACATGCAGGTACTTGAATTATAATTGTGTTACTTAGCTATATAAAGATTTGTAATTATACTAAAATGCTAATTATGCTAAAATAACTTTTTCCTATATTGTATTTTGTAATTTTTAAACAAAAATCTATTTCTTCTTTTCTCTTAATGTGTTTAGCATAATTAATTTTGTGATTTGTATTTTTCTGATTTTGTCATTATTTAAAAGCAATAAAAGTAAAATTTAAAAACTTCTGTCATAACTCATTTAATCAAAGTCTATTGTAATCACTATTGTCATATTTTTCAAGCGATATTTTCTACCAGTAGAATTCAGAAAGGGATCAATGCAGCATTCCAGCAAATTCTGCCCACAGCCAGGAGTTCATCCCTGAAGGAGCTCAAGATTGATTCAATCTTCTGTCCTTCCAAAATTGGTAAAATGAGGACCCAGATTGTTGGGGCCAATACGTAAACAGCCAAGTGAATGCTGTAAAACACTATGGAGCAGTATATAAATCTAAGTGTTATTGCTATTATGTTAGGTGTATGTAGAAGTAAAAAAGGATTGTGACAGGCTTTTAAGATTCTGTTAAAAGAATAACTGACCGTATTAATATACTGTCTTAGAGAACCCATTTCCTCACCTTCCCTATTCTGAAAGACTGACAGATCATTTTTCATACTTGGATGTACGACATTTTTTTCATACCTGGGTGTATTTTATTTCAAAAGCTCTTTAGAAACAATTTATTTCAAATTGTTTGAAGAGTAACAAGAGTTTTTATAGATATGCTGTTAAGAAGGAAGAATAAGATAGACAAAGCAGTGAGAAAGATAGTAGCACTAGTAGAGAAAAGAAAATGCACATTATTGCTTTAAACCCACTCTCTGTTGTCTTGTAAACCTAGCAACTAAGAGATTTCTCCCAAGAGAACGTAATCTTCAGCAGAAAAGTAAGAAAGCAGGCACAGATACAGTTTACTATTCACCTACCTTCTGAAACTGTTTTCATAATATGAAGAAAACACATTAAGAGACTTCTTGTTTCTGCTTGATCTAATTTGTCAAAACGAAGAGCTGATCCAATCAGAGACAATGGCCTTACAATCTGTTGTGGCAAAACATGGAGAGTCTTGATAAGTCAATTTTACCTCCAAAATATACTTGGTATATACACCGCTTTGGTTATACCAGTTTGGTCTAGTGGTTAAGGCACCAGGCTAAAATTCTCCTGCCTTAGACATGAAAGCTAGCTCAGACACTCTCCTCACAGAGTGTTATTGTGAAGAAAATATGAAGAGGAAGGAATATATGCTTGCTGCCTTAAATATTTATAAAAATAATAAAAGTGGGATATAAATAAATAAATAAAATAAAAAACAAATGTAAAATAAAATAACTATAGCCCCATGTGAACCGGAGGCAGCTGCATTAGAGAGTTGCCATCAAGTGCTGTGTGAATGGCTCACATGCTCGGAATCATCTTTCCCCATTAAAATCTGAAGTACTGTGATATCCTACTTCGCAGAAATATATACCTTCTCACAGGCTTCATTTGTTTCACTGTTCTTTTCATTGGTACTTGGGTTAGAGTCAAGACTTCCTAGGGAACCTCTGGAATCAGCACGGTTTGCTGCAGGAATAACTATTGATGAAAAAGCTGGAAACAAAAGCCACAACGAATGTGCTAAAATGATGCTTATGGACACGACAATTAAGCAGGATGAAAAACAAAGAACAGTATGTAACATTGACTAGACGCTATTAAGAAAAGCTACAGGTCAGTTAGTGAAGATGTTGAATGGCTATGAGCTGAGTGCATGAAACAGAGTAGACATATAACGACAAATGCGATGATACATATTTTGCTATAGATGGTTTCAACACACATTCTCATACATGATGGACCAAAAGCCACAGAAGTAGAAACATTTATTGAGTATGCAATTAGTATTACATCTTGAAATTCATCCGTACAGTATACAGTACAAACATTACTGAATTTTGTGAACTTTTGTGATACAAACTGTTTATATCCCAAAGTTGGGAGAAGGCAGGAAAGTTCCAGCTTCCAGTACATATCCAGGTATCCATTGCACCAGAAACCAGTCCTATCTCATTCACTCCTAACTTCCACCACATTCCCACCTGTCACCATCCCAAGACCACTGAACCACTTCTTCAGGAAGGTGGAAAATGGACTTTTCCAATTCTGGAAGATGAGCCTACATCATTGCTGTCAGGTTTTATAATGCCAGCATCCATGCACTGCACATGTTCTTTTATGCTTGGTAGACAAGCTTACAACATACTTTTGAAACATGCTGTATTTTTCTGAGTATAAGACGCACCTTAGTTTTTGGGAAGGAAAATGGGGGGGGGGAAATCTGCCTACCAGATATTTATCTGGCTAGCATCCTTAATCTGGTCACATTCAACATATTATTTTATCCCCTGGTTAGTGCTGAAAAAAAGGTTCTTCGGAAGGAGTAGCAATTAAGAAAGCCTACAAAGATCGCTTCACTCATTAGCACCTCGTTAGGGCTGGAAGAAAAACTTCAAAAAAGCTACATTCGGAGTATAAGACACACCCAAATTATCAGCCTCTTTTAGAGGGGAAAAAAGTGCATCTTATACTCCCAAAAATATGGAAATCTGCTTTTAAGTAGAGTAATGTCTTTATTTGTATTCTATAAATAGGGTTAGATTTTTCACACGTATACAACTGTGTGCACATCTAAAATACTGATATACCACCATTTATTAGATAATCTCTTACAACTAATAAGGGGACAATAAAATCAAATTATAAAAATGCTGTAGGAATATATAGCATCTCTATGTTAGTTTAAGGGAAATCACATTCCTTTTCTTTTTGTTTTCTTTTCTAGTTACAACATTTTAAAAAATTGTATTCCGATAACAGCCATGCACGTCTTGAGAAATTTCAAGAAATTAGAGGACTTTGGATCTTGTGGAATCAAACTCAATATATCTGTCCTACTTTATTTTAAGATCAGATCACACTCCTGCAAAAAAATTCTAAAAGATCATTTACATGTAAAAAATTGTTAATAATGAAACTTGCAATAGAACAAAACAGATAGTTATTTTTATATAAATGCTTTCGTACCTGCAATTGAATTAAGAACATCTTTGGAGAAAGAAGTATCTATTGAATTTGCATGTTTCATTGTTGTCTGACTCTGAAATCCTACAGTGGTACTCAAATCATCTCTAGATCCCTAAATTTCAATGACAGCCAGAGAACAAATGTGAGCATTACATCAATTTTCAAAATCTGTCACTTATTGCTAATTTTATAATTACATAACCACTGTTTTGACATTAGGATAGAACCATGGTTTTTCTGTTTTGCAGCCTAGTGACAAGGATATTTGTTATCTTCACCATCATTATCATCACCACCACCACACATTAATCTATTTCTGCTTGATCTAATTTATCCACTTTAGAAATATTAATATTTGTAAATATTAATACATTCCCTTTCCAAAACAATAACATTAGTTTAGGAAAATATTCCTCCTCTATGCCTTCGCTTAATTCTAAACCAACTTTAAGGTGATAATCTTAACATATCAGTTAAGGGGAGGCAGATTTTTAGTGAATCAATAAGGGAGACAACTTTACTTGCAGATGGGAGGCCAATACCGAAATTAATCTCTTTATGGCCACCTAGTAAGTAAGCTTGTCAGTAATAAGAAGTTCAAATTGGGTTTTCTTTCTCCCAACAATTAATTGCAATGGATTTATTTTAGGTATGCTTTTAGTCTGAAACTATGGATTTTTTCCCCTTCATAGACAATAAGTCCAGCAGTACAGCTAATTTAAGTGACTTTAACCTACTATCTTTTTATCATACACTATTTACTGATAAATTAACCTGAACTAATCTAGTCTAGAATAATTATAAAATGTTAGCAGTATAGTTTTATGAAAAATTAAATTACCATTGCCCATTTCTGGAACCCACCTGATTAGATGTATTCATACTGAATAAAAACATATCTTTCAGATATATCCTTGGCATATTGTCCAAAAGCATCCCATAAAGAGGCATATACAAGTTTGCTATTTTTGCCTGCTTCTCCTGCAGAAAAGACATTTAAAGAAGATGGCTCAGTACAGACAACAGAACGATCTATTCTGTCAAGGCAAAAAGTGAAACATTCATACCGAATCACTGTATCGATTATCAAAGGAATGTTTTGCCATCAGATTTTTGAGCATGGCTAGGGCCATGTGTCTGATGTCCTGGTCTTCTTGGAGTGCAAACCCAACTTCTCGAAGAAGTAATCCAATTAAAAAATGCTTCCGGCAAAATTCATTTGTCACAATATATTCAGGAACATCTGGATTAAGACAATCAAGAGAGTTGTGTGCTTAAAATTTGTCATATATATGCTTCACTAAATATATGTATATATCTATATGCTTATATAATTAATTGACATTCAAATGATTCAATTAACAAATATTAGAAAGGCAATTACGGTTTTGTAGAACATATTGTTTTAACTGATAAGTCTGCTAATGTTGCAGTTTGAGTTATAAATTACTAGTAACTTCTGTTAATCTGTACCTGATGTATTATAGTATATTTTCTTTAGAACTTGGCAAGATGAAGTAGATATTGAACTTACTGCTGAGTTTAGCTATCCAGAAATAACAACAAGTTTTCTATCCTTCATTTAGAGGTCCTTCAATTAATGCAATGTATACTATCACTCCAAACATGTCGGCCAGTCAAAGTTGTGGGAAAATAATTCTACTTCAAACTTAGGTTCAGTGTAGAGTAATAGATAATTTTTAAAATGCTAGAAATGGAATTTGATAATATCACATTTAATAATGTTGAACAGCAAATTGTACTTAGGTTTACCTGATGCATGAAACTGTTGGGTTGCTTCTGATGGTGTGATTGGATCTTGAATGGTGTGGTAGAAATATATGAAAAAGGGGAAGAAAAAAAGAAAGAAAGAAAGAAAGAAAGAAAGAAAGAAAGAAAGAAAGAAAGAAAGAAAGAAAGGCATATTTAGATAAATGATGATGCTAATTGTAAAGGTATAATTTTATGGTATCATATTCATCCATCCACACTTCTTGAAACATACTGATTATAAATTGTGCTTTTGGATTGGCTAATTTAAAACAGCTCCAATTTTTTTGGATGCTAAGCTTTTTTAAAGGAAGGGATTATTTTATCTTTTTTTGTATACATTTTTCTTTTATTTTACATAAAAATTCCAATTTCAATTGAATTGTTGTCTGAGTACAAATAATTTTAGGAAATAATAAAGTGTTTACAACAACATTCATTGCATTAATATAAATTAAATTAATATAATAATAATAATAATAATAATAATAATAATAATAATAATAATAATGTTTGTTTAACCAAGTTAACATATCTTCTTATATCACTTATTCTTCCATATATTTCTGTTTCTAGCTCTTGTTTTTGTCAGCTAGCCATTGATAAAATATGTCCCAAGCCAAAAAATATTGTTTCTTTATTTTTCTTAATTGTAAGTGTTAGTTTATCCATTTCTGCACATTCTAATATTTTTCTAATCACATCTTCATCTGTTGGGATCTCTTCACTTTTCCATTGTTCTGCAAATACTATTATCGCTGTAGTCAATATATGTAAAATCAGGTATGCATTCCCTTTATTATACTTGTCCGGTAAAATACCCAACAAAAATGTCTCTGGTTTCAAACATAAATGTTGTTTTATCATTTTTTCCAGC
The DNA here is from genome assembly GCA_032467955.1 of Pseudoxenodon macrops. Taxonomy (NCBI): domain Eukaryota; kingdom Metazoa; phylum Chordata; class Lepidosauria; order Squamata; family Pseudoxenodontidae; genus Pseudoxenodon; species Pseudoxenodon macrops. Next base: position 112,543 of record JANHFT010006609.1, on the reverse strand, counting down.
CATGTGGATTATTTTATCTTTTTATGGACTTTGCACAGTGGTTTGTGTGAAACTGAGGGTGTAAAAGTATTGTAGACAAAGAAAACATTTAAGATTCAACAGGACCAATGAAATAATCCTTTCCTGTTAATCTATGTGGAGACAAATGATACTGCAGAGAGCTACTACAAGTATATTGGTGTGAACATTAAAAGTCTAGGAAAGACACTCTTCCAGGTATGGAAGGTGACTGGAAAGAGAAAGGAACATATTATAAGTGACTATTTAAGATACAATCTCAAATACAAATCTAAATAGTGACAGTGAAAGACCATTTCTATCCATATTCTAAACTACTATAATTGAATTATTAACAATTCAACTGTTAACAATTTAGTTAACAATTATGGAATCAGCTACACCTCAAAGAACTAGTAAAATGTGTTTAGCCAAAACATGGTGGACTTAATTTGGAGCACTTTAAACTGGATCTGAAGGGGCTGTGCGGCCAAAAAATAATAATGGAAGAAGAACCACAGCTAGATACTTGTGCAGTGTAAAAGAAACAGGTTATTGTAATTGGACAAAGTAAACTAAGAATGAAAAATCAGAAAATATATTAGATATTAAAGTTCACACGCTTCCTTCCTTTCTGCTCATGACAGGAAATAAGATAAATGTCTTAACAGGAAAAATGAATACCAGCTGAGATACCGAAAAGAATATTTGGGTTAAACATGTAGAAAATAAAATAAAATCAGTGCTGTTGTGGTGTCTAATATTGCCCACCCAACCATGAGGAAGATAAGGATATGGCTTCTTAAAAACAAATTGCAAATATTTTTAATATGCCGAAAGTAAAAGTAGTGACGACTTTACTGATTACAAGTATTTGCACGCCACAATTCCTGGTGGTTTACAAAAGCAAAGTAAATATAAATATAAAGCAGCTGAAGTAAAGTAACCAGTTACTGAAATATTGGCCCAGCTCACCATTAAATCCCACCTAATTAAAACAGTTTGATAGATTTGGAGAAATGGAATGATAAAACCCCAAGACATTGCAAACCAACAGTTAGAACAATTAATCAGTGGAATGGCTTGGGTCCAGAAGTTGTGGGTGCTCCAACACCTCCAGTTTTTAAGAAGAGATTGGAAATCTTTTGTCTGAAGTGGTACAGGGTTTCCCGCTTGAGCAGGGGGTTAGACTATAAGACCCCCCCAAGTTTATTCTGTTAACTACTGCATCTACCGCAGATAAAGTTTCTCTCCTTTAGGTCTAAGGCCCCTCATTGATTTGATGGAAAGAGTCAAATTTTAATAATCGAATGTAAGGTTTTCAATTTCAAAATACCTTTTATTTTAGTACTATAAAAAGTTGTCAGGCAATTTTTAAATTCATGATTTATGCATTTTTGCTCTTTTTTTATAAAAAAACAATAAAATAATAACTTAGTTACTAAAATAACATTTACTCATACTCACAATTGTAGTAAACCAATTTTATCAGAAATATGAAATTTGCATACTCACCTTAAATGTAATTAATTACATGTAACCCAAATATTTTATGAGCTTTATTGCTAAGTATATATACTTAAAATTGAATACAGTTTCTTTTGTCTTATAATAAATATTATATAAGACCGTAAATTCTTACCTGGAATGTTTGCAGATTTTAGGGGTAGGCAGAGAGGAATGAAGTGTTCATAATTACATACTTCTTGAAGAAAATCAAATTTATACTGGAACAAAATCTGAAAGTTTGAGATGATTATCAGGAGATTTATCTTCATTTATTGCATGCATGTACATTCATTAATCTACCTGCATAACTACATGAAATAACAGTTATCCAGGATAATGAAGGTACATGTTTATTTAAATGCATGTGAAAGTATTCTTTTCACGCAAGAGTTTTTTTTTAAAATGAGAAAGTTGATTGTAGCAATACTAAACTAATAAAAGGGAAAGGGAATCCTGCAGATAAATAATTGCTTACATTAGATTGAATAAGAAGCACGTGCATTTCCCTGCTGAAGGACTGCTAAATGAACAAGCAAAAATTTCCAATGAAAAGATCTACGTTTTCATGGAGAAACATATGATTTGACAGACTGACTTTTTATTTTTTGTAAGAGAATTAAAAACTGAAATCAACTACACATTATGGGGAAGCAGCATCTTACAAAGTTTTTTTTTTGCGAACTTCTTTGTAAAGTGATCATAAAACTTTTATCTAACAAAAGGAAATAAATATTCTGGGAAGACCTATTCTCTCTCCCTTTTTTCTTTTTCTTTTTACTGATTCTGATAATTTCTGAAGTAAAAGGAGAAATTTGCATAATTTTAAACATACATTACTTTATTTACCTTGTCATCACCTGGTCCAAACATGCTTATATAGTTATTGATTAATTTAAATACAAATCCACGATCCATAAATGTGAAACATCGCTAAGAGAAAAAAAATTGAAATGATTATAATTATTTCCCAAAGACTTTTATAGAAAAATGTTAATAAGGAATATCATCTTGGCAAACTGGCAATAAATGATGCAGATCAAATGTTAAAGTCAAATACTAAATTCAATAGTTTTCTGATCAATCTAAATATCAATTTATATCAGTGATAATATGAAATTAAAATGTTTTGTACTGTTTTGAATAAACCAGTATAAAGCATATTCTCTAATTCTCTAGAAAACTTACTAAAGATGTAAATATTTTCAAATGAAACCGATCCTATTTGTCAAGAAAAGTTGTGTTTCTGGAATGTTTGGCTATGAAATGCATTCTGAGCCATGGTGGCACAGTGCTTAGAGTGCAGTACTATAGACTAGTTCTGCTGATCGCTAGCTGCAGTTTGATTGTTACCTGCTCAAGGTTAACTCAGCCTTCCATCCTTCCGAGGTTGGTAAAATGAGGACCTAGATTGTTGGGGGAAATATGCTGACTCTGTAAAGCACTTAGAGAGGTATGTAAAGCACGGTGAAGTGGCATATAAGTCTAAGTGCTATTGCTATTCTGCCTTTTTGTAAATCTAAAAACTGAATTACAATCCTTTATCAATTAACAATGTTGTAGTTTTAATAAAAGGTTATCTTCTTTATTATAAAGACAGGAACTACTGTATATTCTTTTTTGGTGAAAAAGTATTCAAAAGTTTCTTCTTTTGCTGTTTGGGTATGAACTTTCAGCACTGCCATGCCCAGTCTTCATTAGTGTACTAATGTTATAGTTATGTACTAACATAACTAATGTTTCATGTTATGCAAACATAATCATAAATATTTACTATGAAAATGATTGCAATGATTGTAGATTCTGCAAGGTACAAATAGTTAATGGTTATTTATACTAAATACAACTTATACTAAATACAACTTACCTTCAGAAACCTGCCAACACTCTGGCTTGCATTCTTTGTCTCTTCAAAAGCTTCTATGTGTTTCCAAATAACATGATCTGATATGTTCATTACAAGTTTATCTAGTTCAGTTTTGTATGATTCTGGAAACCTCTGAGCGCGAGGAATCTGGTGGGACAGAAAATAGCTTCTTCAAAATTAGAAACTGATCTAGACAATACTAGAGAGGGTGCATTAGTGCACCAGTGTGCCTACCGTCCTTGTCCTACTGTCCCCTTTAATATGTATTCATTTTATGTGTTTATGGCTCTGTTTTGCTTATTTATATCCATTTATTTGTCCCATTTTTTCATGTGTCTATGTCTATACTGATACTTGTTTCTTTGTACTTGTTGACAAATATAATAATAATACTCAATATTCCAAAATGTTTCCTTGCCCTGTTCACACAATGAAATTGGAGTAGTTAGTGAAATTTTTCCTGATTAAGTGATAAGAGGCATCATTCTGATGAACACTTTAACAATTTATTTATTCAGAAAATGTATTCAGCATTTAACACCTTTATGGTACTGGATGCTTGCAAAGTAAATCCAATTAAGCTTCAATTAAAACGTTATCGTTGAAACAAGACATAGGAAAATAAATATAATTTGAGAAATGTCTTAATTTGTAGAAGACCACTTATTTCAATTCCAGTGGCAATTTCTTTCACAGCTATATCATGGGGAAAGCCAAATCACTGTTGAAATGATTAATTGGTGATTTAAAGTGCTGCACAGATTGTATGAAATAGACAGTCCTATAAGCAGTTGGTCTAAATTTTATTTTGAGATATTTAGGTTCAATGCTGTTCAGAACAGATTTCTTGTCCAGATAAATTGCATTGCTATAACTGCAGAAGCATTTATTAACAATCCTCAGCTGCAGAAAGTGTTGCCCATCCATATATCTTCCCCCAGCACTTCTGTGCTTGCACCATATTGGCCACTCACACACTCCATGCACCCTTCATGCCATTATGGTCATGCACATCCTCCCCAACATGTACTGCATTCTTACACTCCCACATGCCATACCTCTAGAGCACCCCTTCACCTCATGCCCCACCCCTTCCTACACTTCCCCCATACCCTATGTTCCCTCCACCATTCAGCTACAGCCACTTACTTGCCTGGCTGTGACTTGCAATTTCCTGACAGCTTCCTCCCTGACTTTGGTTTTGGGAAGCTGGCAAGAAGTTGCCTCATCTAATGAGAATGAAATTTGGTTAACAGCAGTAACTGTGACTGCAGGGATTGCTATCACTAAATGATGCAGTTGTGCTTTATGTCCACATCACTTTGTGAAAAAAATTCTAGTTCCAACTACCATTGTAAGTTGACAAATACCTGTATTTGTATCTATATGTTGCAGTTTTTTCCCTCCAGAACTTTATTCATTTGTCAAGTCTACAGTCTTTGACTGGGACAATCAATAATTTCATGAATATCTAAGAAGGGTAACTTGGCAGTCATCATATATATATTAAAGACAATCTTGTAAATCCTAACAAGTCAAGCACTTAACAATATAGCTTTGTCAGGATTTTTTAAAAATAAAATGCACTTGGAGAAGTGCTTTTTGGAGAACCCAAAAATATCCAAATGTAAAGCAAAAAGACTTGTTCCCTGAAATAGAAGGGATTTGAAGATTGACACTCTTTCTTTGAATGAAAAACTGAAGTTGATTTCATGGTTAATACCTAGGCAATTGATTATGTATAAATACACAATCTGTCAAAATAATTCCCTACCCGATGAAGATTATGGACCATAGTCTACTTTGCTGGTCCAGAGCATTTTGATATTTTTTATTTCTCTAAGTGAGTATTAAACCTGGATCTCTTTACTCCTAGTCTATTGAGGAAAGTATTTCATTTTAATAATCAATAGTAATCATAGGAGAGTTTCTATTCCAAATGTTAACTCTCTTACTATCTCAGTTATCCCTTAACCTTTAACACAAAATCCATGATCTATCAAGATTGGAAACTATGGGAGATATGTTGTAACAAAGTCAGCTATCAATTGACAATAGCAAAACAAGTACCAAAATCAAGAACCTGTTCAGTCACACTTTCCCACTCCAAAAAATAGGCTGGATCCCTATCTACACTATCTACACAACAAAAGGCAAACCAACAGACACAAGGAAAGACAATTAAGATTGACCTATTGACAACATCACACACTAGAACCAGTTTGTAGACAATCCATACTCATCCAACCTCCACTAGAACCAGCATATATGCAACCCATACTCCCCAAGCCAGTCCCCCTATAAAAAGTCTTGGAACCCAATTTTTCTCTGTCACTGCCCCCAAGAATAAGCCCTTTTGTTGTTTGGAAATAAACAGATCAACTTCCTTTCTACCAGCAACGTACCTTGTGTTTTATTTGCCTGCATTCTCCTGGCTCCGGGAAAGGGATCCAGGAAAATTCTTTGAATACTACCATATTCCCTATATCATATTGACACTGTCTAATTAGTATTGAATTAAAAAGCCTGCTATCGTTTTACCTTACAGCAACATTTACGGTGCCTCAAGTTGCCTATATAAATTTGTACACCACTACAACCCAGAGACTCTAAGAGCTTTACTGTGTATATAATATAATAACAACCAAAGATAGTAGAGTCTAAAGTCAATGTATATGAAAAGCATTTATACACTAATGTATCATTGCACTTATTGAAAAATATGATAACACTTGATTGAAGAAAATATTCTTAAATAAGAAAACATGTTTAAATATTGATAACACTTATTATGGAGTGCATAATAGCATAGAGTCTTACCTGTACTCTCTTTGTGTAAACCAAATGCTGTGCCATTGATTTTAATATAATTGCAAAAAAGAACCAGGAGTGCTAAAAATAAATAAATATATTGTATTAACACAACTATACTTTGCAGTTTTATTTTTTCTTTACAAAAAGCTCCCCAAAAGTGTGCTTTTCCATATTTGTTGAGACTACCATTTCCATAAAACCTTAGCAAAGTGGCTGAAATTTGCTAGAGCTGTATCTCCCAAATATTTGGAAGGCATAAGATTAGATAAGAGAGAACTGAATTTTAATCTATGGAGCAATCTGAGTCAGTTCTGAATAGACTCTTTGTACATAGATACAGTAATTTATTGTTTTTTTACTTCTTCAGGTGGCCTTGAAAAGCTGCTTTTCTGGCCTGGGGAAACTCACCAGAATAAATTGGCCATGGAAAGAGACTAATTGAAGAATTAATAAATTCATTGTTTCTCCTTTTCCAGTTGGAATTTATATCTGAATCTCATTGAGTTAAATGAGATTCAGATATAAATTCCAATTGGAAAAGGAGAAACAATGAATTTTAAGGAGTTATTTAAAATCTAAGAATTCCATCCATTATTTGAATCTGAATTCAATTTATAAAAGCCAAAACCATTAATCTCTCCACCATTTTAGTACTGAATTGGTAACAGTTTATAAGGAATATGCTTGCTCAATCTGCTAGCAAGAAGCTGCATTTGTGTGATGCATTTACTAATATAGGTGTCCTTCAACAACATCACCATCTACTTGCTTTTAAATCCTAATATTTTGATTCAGGCTCCCATATTAACTTCTTAGCTGTTCTGCTAAGCAATCCTTTCCCTCAGCTACAGGGATCGGACAACAAAGTGACATCATAAAATAAGAACATATAGCAAAACAGAGTCCGTTTGATGTGGTGAATAAGATAGAAAGCAAGATATTGTGAGTTTTAATCCTATCTGAAGGACAAGCCAGCTAAGTGATCTTTGGCTAGTCATTTTCTCTCAGCTACCTATTTGTAGTCATTTCCTGTATTCATGTCCATATTTATACTTATACCTGTTGTATTGTACATGTTTGACGAACTAAATAAATAAAATAAATAAAACTACACCCCCCCAAAAAAAATCCCTGAAAAACTCCAGTCTAGTCCAGGCAGTCACCAGAACTCAAAAACTAACTCAAAGGAACAAAAGTGAGGAAAGCAATAACCTATAAAAGCTTCTCTGACATTTTAACTCATGAATAAGAATAAATTTCACCTTTAGAACAAGCTTCACAGTCCTTTGATCATTTGACTGCAACAGATCAGTTATATTCTTGGCCAGTTCTTCATGAACAGTCCGTTCTTCAAATGTCTTAGTTTTGAATACGTACTAAAAGTATAATATAAAATGCAGGGAAAATGTTAATGGTGAGAAACCCATGCAACATGAACAATGTACATCATATAATACCTGACAGCTATAAAGCAATGCTAGGAAAACATTTATGGTGCAAGACTTTTGGATCTAGCCTTCTATTGATTTGAATATAATGAAAGTAAGAAACTATACTTTGTACACAACCATCTCCTTGACCATTCAGAAGTACATCCTTTTAAGGATAATGAACTCATTCCCAAGTATGCATCACTTGCCTGAAAATAAATGCTTCTGAACCCAGTGAGATATATCTCTGATTAAATATGTATGAGATTGTGTTATGAACATTTCATATTATGCAGAAAGGTGTGGTGTATACCAAGATCAAAAATATATATCTCAGGCAATAAATACTCTAACCTGTCAACAAATGCTTAGCAATATGATCATGACTGCATAGTAGTTTTTCTCAACCTTGGCATTTTATGATGTATGGATTTCAACTACCAGAATTTCCCAGTCTCTTAATTGGTACCAATTCCTATTCCATTTTTATATTAAAGTTTATTACCATGATCATTGTATTTGATAGGTTCAAACTATCATGGGAATGTTTGTCATTATTTTTGTGTTTGCTTACTTACTTATTTTTTAAATAACACATTCAACACTTTCTTAATGAGACTGAATACATCGTGGGATGTGGGAAAAATGCATATAAATATTGAAACATTATTCCTGCCAGCATGGAAGTATTAGCATCTGCAGCTATCTTGCACATGCACCATTCTTTTGCTCTAAACATCAGCCAATCTGGAAATGTATGAAATGTGGTGACATTTAGTCTTATTCTTGAATGTAGGAGGACTAAGCAAAACAATCACTTGACCAATGTTGTTTTGAACATATTAATAAGAGAATATATTTAGTGACAGCTAGTTAAGCACTCACACAATTTAGTTCATTTACATGTGTAGAGCATTGTCCATAACATTTTTGGATTTTCATCAGCATTACTTCCAAAATAATGCTGCTATGAATGGGACTTGTAAATAAGAATTCTGTGTTACATATATATTGAAGTAGCATTAATCTTATATCATCTTAAGAAAGATACAGATAAAAATGTTTTGAATGAAATTTGATGCTACAACAAATGAAAGGTTGCTACTTCTGTCTCGTTCATGGTGACTAGAGGCATTCAACACATGACGTGATGCCATCATGCAGAATGACAGGATCATGCTTTACTTGGGAGAGGAGAAAAGTAGATTTGAATCCAGCAGCTTTTTATTCTTCTTCTGGAACATGAAATATAATCTAGAGTACATTACTATTATCACTACTACAACCTCTGGAGAGTTCAAACACATTTACTGTAATAATAACTCTGATTATTATTTTCGTATAGAGAGAGCATGAAGACTAAAATTGAGATATTTTACCAAAGCAGCTTAGATTCATCATCAGTCTTCCTTAATCTAAAAATGTTAAGATACTTCAACTGTGTTATACTATATTTTATTACTTCTGAAATGCATGAAAATAATTCTTCAGAATACTGTTTAACTTCAGGATGGTTATCATTTAAATTCTTCATCTCTCTAATGAATGGTAATTTTCTTTAAAAAAATTGTTGATATATCATAGTTCTCTACTGTAATTGTTTGATTACAAAATTTTAAAAAGCTGCAGAGATTACAATTTGTTGATTAAATTGTTGCTAAATTTCCTCCTGAGAGGCATTTTGCATGTACATACATGCAAAATAACATGTTAAAATACAATAAAAAATAACATCTTGAAGGTATAGGCAGTTGCTTGGGCGAAGGCCTACTGAATTCAGTGAGACTTATTTCCGAAAATAATATGATTGGAATTTCATTATGCAAAAAAAAAAAAAAGGAACTTGTTTTATTGCAATAAAGATGTAGCCATTCAGCTTATTTTAAATCCAATTTATGTTATGACACTTAGATTGTAAAAAATGTAAAAGGAAATATATTCTTATAATTAACATTCATGTTGACTTATATATGTCCATTTTCCACTAGCAATCTACAGCATCTTCATAGCAGTCTCCAAGGAAAGCATATGAAAAGCTCATCTTCATTATTGCTACTTTGATATAACAATGATTCTAGAAAAAGCTATACAATAAAACACTAGTGGAAAAATGATGTGTTGGACAGTCAGTATCTTATCAGATTTGTGACATTTTACTAATATGGAATTCAGTAAATTTTGTAACTAGCACTCAAAATAATTCTCAAAATCATATTATTATAAATCTGTTATTATTCTTACATGTTTTAAATGAAATTGTCATAATTGTAAAGTGACATACATATGCTAATGGCTAAAATGGAGCATTATAGATGATGAATTGCAGGGATCAAACAGGTTATATAGTACAGCTTGAATATCTAGCAACATCTTCTGAAACAGTGTATTTAAATGAAGGCATTTCACACATTCACTTAAAGTAATGAAGCAGAAATTAATTGAGCAATGAATCTGGAGCCATGTACATGCATCTCTGATTCATTCATGTCATTATTGATATTATTCCTCAATTCTCCATAATATTTTGTTGTTAAGCAAATTAATTTGTAGTATGAATAAGTGTACAAGAGGCTCAACAGTACCTGAGTAGTTAAATTATTGTAATTATGTATAGGAAATTATATATGTAAACATCTTATTTGACTGTATACTTCTACACAAATAGATTTGAAAGTCCAATTTTCAGGCAACAGATAAAACCTCTATTTTTTTTGAAAGTAACAACCAAAGTACTACGTATAATTTTGATAAAAAAATACCAAAACAGAAAATACTCATATATTTAATTATCTTTGTAAATCTTATCTTTACTCTCTATTAAGTATCCCTATTTAAACTGAATCTGTCACTCAATAGTTTAAAATTATTGCTTCTTGTCATGCCTACTTGTAATTACTGGTAAGCCACAGGATATAAAATGGTACAAGGACAATTACATGTATCTCTTTCAATCATAAAGAGAGAGATTCAATGCATCCCATCAATTAGAAATTCTATCTGTACATCCACCTGTATAAATGAAAGCAGAAATTCCCTATTTCTATCATAACTCCAGCCTCCCTGAACAAATGCAAAATCTACTTTAAAAACTGGAAGTTATTCAGGATTAGAGTTTGAAGTATAAAAACGATTGCATTAGTATTTTGACATAAAAAATGGGAGCAAACAGTTGAGTTTGTATAAATTGAAATAATTTCAATAATTGTTAAAATCTATTTTAAATATGTTATAATTAAATGCATCTCTGAAATTGTGGATATCAATAACTTCCTCATTTTCCTTTTAATATTATACCCAATGATATCTAATTAATTGAAAAATATTGATGAGTTTATTTTTTAATCTGATTTGGCAAAACAAAGTCATTGTCTTAATCTGCTTTGGGTTTTTCCTTCCTTAAAATCAACAACTTTGCTTTGTTTCTTTCACTGTGCAAAGTATGCCAAAGACTTTAGTAGCTTTCCTGAGGACTAATTCCCAGGGCATTTTTACTGGTACTGCATATAAGGATATTCCTTTAAAATATTTATAACTAATCTTAATACACATTCATTCAGTACAATGAAGGATTTAGAGTGAAAACTGAATGGAAAGAAACAGAACAAGCAGTGCCAATTCACAAATATGTGCAAAATATCATGCTGGAAGATTAAAAATGTTCCACATACCATGAACAGGTACAATACCACTGCAATTTAGACAATAAAAAGTTCTTGAGAAAATAACAAAAAGGCTAAAAATATTATGTACAAGCTATTTGAAAGCACATAGAAAAATTCCCAACAATGCTCTCTTTATTACAAGCTACTGTTGCTGTTCACTAGCAATCATATTGTCTCATGCAAACTCTTGTAAGATAATCAACTGATAAATTACCATGGGTAGTTAACAGAGGCAGTTAACAGATAATGCTTTGCCAAGATGGCTTTAAAAATATATCCTAGGATAAATCTTAAATTTTATAAAGAGATAAGAACAGGTCAAATATTCTTACCTTTATATATGATTGAATATAGTGATCTAATTTTTCTTCATGGAACTTGGCCACAATATCAGTAAAGACCCTGTGAATTAAAAGTATTGATTGATCATATAATGTGATAAAGAAGATGGCAGTTTCATTTAACAAATAATACAACTAAATGTAAGGAAATCTATTTAATTTAGTTGTTGTTGTTATTATTATAAAAAGTGGCCTATTTTACTGTCTAAACACACAGAGTGTTTCCAAATAATGAGTTCTAGGGATTTGCCCTCCTTTCTTCGGTGTTGAATTATGCATTGCACATGTTGTTCTCTAGCCAGAGTAACCTAATGGTTAAATTTCAAGTGTAGGAGTGGGAAATCCGGATTAGGACTTCTAACCCTGATTAAGACACAGAAGCTTGCTGGGTTTCTTTCTCCCAGTCACTCTCTCACATCCCTAGAAATAATAAACCAGTTCTAAAAATGCTTCCAAGAAAACTGCACAGGCTTGCCCAGGGACATGCCAGGAGCAAAGACCGACTTAAAGTCCCATAAACACACACAGAGAGAAAGAGAAAGAGAGAGGGGGGCTCCTCTGCTGCTTCAAACAGATTTCCATAAAATTCTAAGATTAACTTTTCGTAATCAAATGTAAGTGGTCTTGAAGTTATTGAATACAAAAGGCATGATCTTAATATACAGAATTCATTTCAACCTTCAAAATCCATTCTAAAAATATTTGGCCTTTTATAAAAACAAACTTGTGACCTTCTGAACTTAAAACTTCACTGTTGGAATATTCTAAAACTCAGACAAATGAATGCCAAAGAAATCTGTGATATGGAAGATCAGTTTAAAACCACTTGTCACATTCTGACCAACTCTTTTCTTATGTATAAACTTTTATATGCGATTAAAATCATTACACAAGCCTATGAGTATCACCCAAACTGTTGAATGTTTTTTTTAAAAACATACACTTAAGGTTAAGATGGTTTCGACACAATGAATAGATTTCAATAACTGCTTCATAAGGCAACATACTGAAAGTAAAACAGGAAATACCTGGTCACAGCAGTTGTTACCTCATCCTCTTTGTTTTGTATAAGAACCCAGAACAGCTGGTTCAGAATCACAGGAAGAAAATTCACAACGACATGGATCTTCTCAATTTTAAGCAAATTCTGATTAAGAAATCAAGCATGAAGAGAGACTGATGTTGTACACTTCCATGAATGTTATAAATTCATTTAAATCAGAGTACCCCAGATGGCAGCACTGAGCTTGTCTTGGTAAAGCTAAGTAGGCTGGAGTTAGTGATCCTGGACTAAGAGATCACCAGGGAATTTGACTAGTTGGGGATGTTGAGAAGAAAATAAAGGTAATGACAAATCATTTCCATTGCCATAAAATTTACATAGAACTGTTAATCGTGAATAAAGTCTGACTTGATGAAGACTTCGAATATATTTCAAAGTAAAAGCAATTTAATCCAAGTTACATATAATTGAACCTTCATTTTAAATAAATACATGGAGACAGTATTTGCATGACAGAGTCATGCAATAGTTAGAATGTACAACATGGATAAGACAATTGGGTTTGTCCTTGGTTTGATCATACTGCTTCAACTTTACCAGATTTAGCCTTTAAATACAATTAATGTAGTTTATTTTAGGTCAGCAGAGACCTAAACTAATGGAATCTATTTTTTGAGCATTTTTAGAAATTGGAGCAGGTCTGAAATGGCCTTGAAAGAATCCTAGTAGTACTTCTTTATTCAATCATAATATCCTTGGCATATTAGGTTGCTAATTTCTTTCTAGGCAATATTTAAATGGTGGGCAATGGCATTCAAGGCTGTTACTGGTTGCATGTAGGTTACTTTAGGAATATGCCTTTTGCCACTAAATGGTTTGCACTCTTCAGAACTGACCCTCTGTTAAATATGCAAATAATGTCTACATGTTGGATCCTTCTCTTAGGATAGTTTGCTATACTTCAAAATCTTTTGTACTGTAAAGTATATTCACAAATTGGATAATGTTAATATCTTTAATGATGATTATAGGATAGCAAGTTCAAGTCCAGAGCTGAGCATGAAAAGTCTGGTTGAATTTTTCAGTCTCATTTATCTCAGACTGTAATTGCTGTGGGGATAAAATTATGAGTTATAGGCTCCCTTGAGATCCCAATGAAAATATAAATCAAGCATATAAATCAAATGAAATAAATTTAAATAAATAAAGTAAAAATGTTGTTTGGGCCTGATTTTATTTCTATTTATTATATTGGTTAAAAATTGTTTACAGCTATCCTGGGAGACATATAATTTCCAAGAGGTTATTTGGAATAATAGCTAGAAGAATTATTTCCATACCATCAGCGTATGGTAAATTAACCATAAGGGATCTAGTTAACTACTATCAGTTACTTATTTGCTTTGAAAAACAAAGTAGTAGCATAATGGTTTGGGTCTAGTTCTACGTTTGCAAAACTGAACTTTTTGCATACCCTGTTAAATTAAAATATAGAAAAGGAATCAAGAAGATCAAATACAGTGGCTTTAGTTAACCTATTAAAGTAAAGATTATATAAATAATGCTAAAATTACTGTAAACTTTATTGTGTAGAATAATATGGGCATCCAGAGTTCATGATCCAAGAAAAAACAATGCTCAGTCATGAAAAAAGGGGAAAAAAATCCTTATTAATAAGTAACAAAGATGAAAAAATATGCAACCCAAATGGTTCTGACTGTTTTTATAACCATTTTTTCTGGTGATCTATGGCATACCTCTGGAATGAAAAATTACTTTTTTTCAATATGAAAGTCCACATTATCAATAATGAACATAGATATATAGGAGTTAGTAAATAATTTTTACATGCAGGGTTAATGTTTATTTTTATGTTCAGTCAATTTTATTTTCATTTACTCTGCATTCTTCAGCAATGTATAATTTAGCATTATGCTAACACACAATTCAAAAGGAGAATTAAAATATACAATATTCATCCATTAGCACGATCAATACCTACATAATTTCTTATTTAACTTACCTTACAGGAGATGATAAAACTTGAGGTAGGTGGCTGGGAGAAATCTCTCTTTCTTTTCTGGCACTGCAGGAAAAATCTATTCAGATATGGATCCTATAGAAAATGTATACAAAGAAGATAGTGTAATAGCAACAAACGTGGCATGCAGATTCTAAACAATTATAAGCAGAGAATATAAAAAGTAAAGTCATCCCCCAAAGAGACAATTTTCAGTAATTCCTTAAAAAACATATTTCCACTTTTGATACAATCTAAGCCAAATTTATTGCAGGAACTGTTCTATTCTCTGTACATGTGACTCTTCAAAATTTGTGGACTCCAAAATTAAATAAAAAAATGCTTTACTTTTTAAAAACTTGATCAAAATCTTGCAAGATTGCCAAATCTTGCAAAACTGATTGCTATCAAATGAAGTTTAAGAACACTGAATTCTGAGAGTTGTGAAAGTCAACACTTCCTGAACTTTGCTAACATCATGTAATTGTAATTATTAAAATAATGGTACATTAAAAGAAATATAGGGCAGCTGTGCCATTACATGAAGTTATACAAGGGCACATAACAAAGGTTGTTGACCTGTAGGATAATCAATGTATTCAGAAATCTTCAATTCTTTGCAGGGTTACTGGATCTTGTTTGTTAATAAATAAACCAACTTTTATGAAAATTGAAAAGTTAGATAGATTGCAGTTACCTGCATGAAACTCTAGCAACTGATTATTTTTTGTCTTTTGTTAGTATTGTAATATATGGATCCAAAAATAGAGCCATTAGATTGTTTATTATTTTATTTACATTCTAAATATAACTGTTTTTGCTGAAAAATATCAAATGTGCCAGATTTGCTGTAAGTGTGTCTTTTGGAATATTTAAGGATAAACTTTCCTAAAAAATTCTACAAGTATCACATTGATTGTGATTTCCGTGTTTCAGAATGGCTAAAGGTAGAAGCCAAAGTATTTAATTTCCTTGGAATCCAAATAAAATAAATTCTGCATGAAACTCACACCCAGACATTAACTACTTTTTTTTACTTTGTATTTCTTTCACTTCTACTTTTCCCCCTTAACATAAACAATGCTTTACCTGAGTGTAAACAGTGGATACAATAAACAGTGACACTTTGAAGAGGGGTTTTCCTCCATCCACCCATTTTATATCGCTTCCACTCTGCTGTGAAAAAAGAAACACTCAAGTTAGTGAAAATGGGTTCTTCTTCTAGCTTATGATCCTACTTTATGTTTAGAATATTAAAAAATATTTCAGCACTAGCACAGTATCCTCATTAGCATCATCATGTTTATAGATTGCATTAGTTGCTGTTTTTCCCTCTCTTTGTTTCTGTCTCTGTCTCTGTCTTTCTTTCTTTGTGTATACAGCAGAATATATTTTATTTATTAGGGTGAATTCCATATTTTACATAAGGACTCAAAAGAGCCCTTATTGGATTTGAATTCTACATTTTATATAAAGCCATCATTAATAGTTAGACTTTTCAAATATTCTGTTCAGTGAGAAACCTGTTTTTATTAATTTCTTCCAACAAATCACAGTCAACATATGAAACCAAATGCTTTTGCAGTATGGGAATAAACAATGGACATATATGGATGTTCATACAAATGTTTCCCACCCTTATTCTAATTACAAAGTCAAAATGCTCAATTCACTACAAATAATAGTAATAATTCCAAGGGCATTTCAGAGTTTCTCCAATTTCTAAAACACTCAAAAATAGATTCCATTATGTTGTATGCAATGCAAATTTGATGGTGCACATGTGCCTAATTTACAGACTATCCAAATTGAAATGGTGTATTTGTTTGCAGATATTCATAAGAAATAGCAGTCCATCATATTACAGAGATGTAGCACTTATAAGCTTATACATATAAGAGATGCATTTTTATAAGCTCTATAAAATATGCGTCTTTACAATGCCAGCTATTGTCCATGGGCCTGGGGAATCAAGGTGGGATGGACCTTGTGAAGTGGCTTGTTTCATTGCTTATTGTCAGCAGAGGGATAGAGGGTTATTGTTTTTATTCTTTTTATATTGGGACTTTTATTCTTTGTAAACTGCCTAGGATCACTGAAACTAAGTGCATGGCATATAAATCCTCTAAATAAAACAAACAAACAAACAAACATTGCAAAATATGAAAGAAAAATCAAGTAATCCAAATTGCATGATAAACCAAGGTATTTTCATATAAAATTATAAACACCCAGAACGGTCTATTATAAGAAAAGGATGTAAGTATGGATGCATTTATTTATTTATCATCAAAAATGTTGTTCAGTTCCACTCAAATAAGTAAGGATTCAGATATGCACAAAATCCTATGGATGACATTGTATGTATGTAATAGAGCTTGAGAATAATTTTATACATGACACTTAATGTCATTAACACTAAACTGTAAGATTGCATTACAAAACAAAGAAGTAAAATACAATACCTTCCCAGCTGCAGGATCCTGAAGATTTAAATAAGAGGGAGGTAGAATAGTTGCCACTGGTATGTTATGTTCTCGAGATATTAGTTGATCATCTTTCAGCAAAGGCAGCCAAGCATATCCCACTGTATCGAAAATAGATGTTAACACTAAAACATTTTGATATTTTTAAATATAAAGAAATAACAGCTACCAGAAAACAGATATTGTCACAAATGCTTGACCCAATTCAGGGAAAGTGTACAGGAATAATACAGACAGTGAGTATTTGAGCAAAAATCCAGTATAGGTACCTGAGGTTTCCAAGGCCTCTTTCTTTTTGGTGTTAGCTTTTGCATTTATGTCACAGGTAACATGATAAAATGAAAACAGAATATGATGTTTCTTATGAAGTTGTGTTGGCAGTTCAATTTTTATCTGAAATGTAAAACATTACATCCATCTTAAGTGTTAACTGAATGAAAGCAAAGAGAAGGTAGCGGCCCTAATTCTGATTTTGGACTATTATTCTATGTGTGCATATATATATATATATATCATGATTACCAAGGACAATATATTACCAAGATCAGGTTGGCATAAGAGGGGGAAGGAGGGGTAATGTGCTTACTGGGGAGATAAATCCTCCTGGAAAGATCACTGTAAGAAGTATTCAAGGCATGAATAAAGTTACTTGCATATGGATTCTGGCTGTTGTAATATGAACTATAATTTGCTGGAATATCTGGGAATATTTGAGTCTCTTGCTTTTGAGGAAATTGATAAAATCCTCAGAACTGTACATTACGCTCATAATCTTCCTAAGTGGTTAACCCTTCCTAGGAAGTGAAGTATGGTGAGTACAGCCAATGGTTAATTCTTTCTTGAGCAAGTATGTGATCACATCTGCCTTAAAAAAGTAGTAGACCACCCAAGAAATTATCATGTACGTGAATATTTTTTTGTCTACTTTCTCTTTCAGGGAAAGGTTCTGGAGAAGGTTTTCAGTCTGCATTTTCAGAGAGCTGGGAGAAATAGACTATCTGGAGCCTTTTCAATCAGATTCAGGCCTGGAAATAGTACTCAGACTTCAAATGGAGATGGCATTCTTGCCTACTTGGATCTAGTAGCAGCTTTTGTTAATATTAAATATATATATCCTTCTGATTTAGTGGTGTAGTAATGGAAAGGCATGGTGTTGCAATGCTTCTTTTTCTTCTTCTAAGGTTGGTCCATCAGTGTTGTGGGGTGGGGGAGAGATCAAGTCCTAGGCACCTGGTTTTCAGGGTTACTTAGTGCTCTACCTTCTTCCCACTCCTATTTAAGATTTACATTAAATAATTGACCTCAATTAAGACTGAGTTATTCTGGCTTTTAGGGCCTTCCATTATCAGTGATCTTACATCATGTGTCCCTCAGCAGGAACTAGTGCATAGTTTGGGAAACCTCCTGGATTCTTGGCTCCTTCTTGAGGAGCAGGTGGTAGCTGTGACAAAAAGCTGTTTGTACAAATTAATCTAATGTTCCAATTGTTCCAACTCCTGAGACTGGATGATTCTGTTCATGATTGCTTATGCCCTAGTCTTCCCTATTTGGATAACTGCAATGTATTCAACATGGAAGCTGAAATTCATCCACAAATGTAGTAGCTATTTGCATGGCTCAGCATGCCCATGTTATACCATTTCATCTATAAAGCCAGTTTGAAAATTTGAAGAAATGGGTGGCATTTACACTCTTTTATTATGGTCCATTATGTACAGGAGCCAGATAGTCTGATGGTTTAGGCACCAGGATAGAAACTGTGAATTCAACTGTGAAGAAGGTGTGTGGGTTATTTTTCCACCTTGAGTTATTTGAAAAATAAATAAATAAATAAATAATATAAAATAAAAAACCCTTGTAGGAGACAGTCATGCTATTTCTATGATTTGTTGTGGTTATCTGTGTCTTTCTAAACTGCTTCCCCGTCAACAGATTTTGCATTGTCAGAATCCCTTCTGTCAGATAATGCCATCTGATGGAACACAGGAGCATGCCTTCTATCATGGCACTTGCCCTATAGCAGTGATGGCTAACCTTTTTGTTGTCACGTGCCAAAATGCAATGGAGACGCGATCCCCCCCATGTTCACTGTG
>JANHFT010006609.1:81278-93224 GCA_032467955.1 Pseudoxenodon macrops | reverse complement strand
GAGATAGCTCACGTGCCATCAGAGAGGGTACTGCGTGCCACCTCTGGCACACGTGCCATAGGTTCGCCATCATGGCCTATAGAATATCTTACCTCCCAAAGGTGATGACCACTACCATGAAGGTTTTTTGAAAGCCATTGAAGACCTGGCTGTTCTTATGGGTCAGAGTGTTGAGTTATTCTGCTCTGAGAGTTGATTTTAAGAGATATTATGTAGTGGAGTGGTTGTCTTCAGTTGCGAACAATTCAAGGCAACACTAATGTCCTTAACAACCTTTTCCCCCCCCAAAAAAAATCTTTGATATATTTGTCTATTATAACAGCATGTATAAAATCACAGAAAGAGAAGACTGACCTCATCGTAGAAATCAGGATTTTGTGAATGATGTAGCACAGCTGTATAAGCTGCTGATGTAAATAATGGTCCACCAGGCTTCCCATAGATACACTGTTTAAAGAGACATTGCTTTAAGTTTTGTGGTCTTTACTAGAAATAACTGATTCTGAAGTCATATCTTAGAAGACTTTTTCAGCCTCATAGAATCGCAGAACCTTTGGGCCAAAAACATATACAAAAATTAAAAATGTCTGAAATCTAATGAGATTTCATGTGGAGAATGCTAGAAAAGATTTGACAAGCAAACTCACAAGATTTTGGAGTATTTAAAAAAAAACCTGGAGGGGACATTTTTTCCAGGCTATCCTATAAGATTACATGATTGTATACAGAGTGTGGTATACATGGTATTTTTAAAATAAACTACCAAGAGGAGAATGGATGACATCAGAAGTCAAAATGACAAGAATCAAATTAGTAAAATATTATTTTTACTTGTTAAATAACTATTAATAATATAATATTTAGTAGTTTCTAGCAATAGATTCCATCTACCTACCCCATCAAAAGAAAAAAAAATGCTAAAAACACAAAAATTTTTTTGATGAGCTTATACAGCTCTCTAAAACCCAGAAGCTAATGACAATGATCAGTGCATTCATACATGGCCTGAATTCAGCACTTCTCCTGCAGATCAATCACCTTCATCAACATGATGTTTACCTCAGTTATGAAAGTACATTGAGATTTATCAAGAATTTTGTATTTCATCATGTTGCATAAAATTCTGTCAGCAGAACTGACATTTGCCAGAAACGTCTTGGACTGATTGCTGTTATAAACAACAGCAATCAGCGTTATGGAAATGTTTGAACAAAGTATTAGGCTGGTGATTTTGTAAAAGTTATAGATCACAATCACTTCACCACAGGGTTTCCAAAGAAATCTTCTCCACCATATTATGCTACAGCTGGAATTCATCTTGACTCACCTTCACTGGCTTGGCTCCTTCTTCATCTGAGTTTTTAAATTCAATACACACTGTTATATTCCGTGCCTGTAATACAAATGCAAATAAGATTACTAGCTTTCCACTTAGAAGTTCAGTAAAACACAGTTTTTTTCCAGAACTGTCACAATGCTGCCAGCTGAGAGTAAAGCTCAGAAGTGAAATAAATTCAGAGTGGAAAAATGGAAAGATTTAACTTCTTCATGATACTTCAGGTCAGCTGAATTATTTGAAAAGTAAATATATCAAGAATGTAGTACATATGAAAATAGATTGAAGACTTTAAACTTCAAAAAATAATTTAAAAGGTAGCATGTGCATGTATGCGCAGAGAAGCATGAACAATTACCAAGGAAAAAAAACACAGAAAATAAAACCTGGACAATCTGCTTCTTTTTAATTTTCATGTAAATGGCTTTAAAACAAGTCCCAGGATTTCAATGAAACCTATTTTGCCGAAAGTATGAATCACTAGTACATATTCCATTCCATTATAGTGCCTACTTAGTTGCCATTCAATTTTAATATTGAAATAGTGACGAAAAGTTAATTTGAGGAAAGCAAAAAGAGAAAAATGTCCAGCAGGAATAGTCATTGATATACAAGCAACAAAATCAACCAAGCTGTTTTAATCTAAATATGTAGATGTGACTGAGATTTGAAGACAATACGTTTCATGTTCTGAATGTGGGAAAAATCAACCTTGGGTGATTTAAGTGGATAAGTTGATGGTCTTCAATGTGGAACAATAAACAAATGAATCAGAAAAAGCCTCCACTACTCCTTTTGCCTACCAACTCTCTCACTAAGATAACTTATAGGTTAAACCACTCCAGCATTATACAGGTACTTCTCAATTTATGACCACAATTGGACTAGAATTTCCATTGCTAATCAAGGTGATTGGTATATTACTCATGCCTGGTTTGACAATCTTTTTTGACGTGGTTGTTAATGAATCACCGCAACTGTGATAAAATAAATGCCAGGTGCCAAGCGTTCACATTTTTATCATGTGATTGTAGTGAAGGTGCATTGGTTGTAGGTGTGAAGACTGGCCATACGTCCTAGCACTTTTCGCCTCAGTGCATTTGTAGCTTTGAATGATGATTACACAAATAGTTATAAGTTGGGGACTACCTGCATTCCAAATTGCCTATAGAACTTATGAAGTCTATTTTTAAGTAAACATGCTAAAGTTTGCTTGGCCATTGTACTATTAATGATCATACCTTGTTGAAGCATTTTTGGTTATCATATTTCAGATGCTTGGGATAGATATACATTTGGTTTTTATATATTTTATAAGCCTGAGAATATTTTGTAGATTCTTGAACAAATTCTTCCACTTCTACTGTTGGTTGATAGTCCTTGATATTATTGAAGGGCTTGTTTGGTATAAAAGATGATGTTACAGAGTCTGGAGGGGAAAAAACACAAAAGAAAAACCCATTCTCTAGTTAAAATATTGTCTTTTTTAAAAAGACTGTAATCTGGCAAGTCTATGAATGTACTAGGGCTTCTGTCTTTTACGTTTACCTTTTCCAACAACAGTTATTTCATTACATCAAGCAATTAAATGATGTTTTTTTTTAATATAAGACTAACATATGGATATCACTAGGTATCTGTCAGCAGAATGCAGAAAGAGAAATTTCATCTTTTCCCTGTTGCCACATGTATAATTTCCACATTGTTCCATAAAACCATTGGAAATAGATTTTGCAGGTATACCATGATTGAATAAGGGAGGAGGAGGGCCACTGAAAATTCACCAGTCTCTATTCTGTTTATTACATGTGATCCTCCAGTGGAGGAATCCAATAAAAGAGCCGAGGTGGCGCAGTGGTTAGAGTGCAGCACTGCAGGCTACTTCAGCAGTTCAAATCTCCTCGGCTCAAGGTTCTCAGCCTTCCACCCTTCCAAAGTAGGACCCAGATTTTTGGGGGCAATATGCTGACTCTATAAACCACTTAGAGAGGGACGTAAAAGCACTATGAAACAGTATATAAGTCTAAATGCTATATGCTAATAATATACGATAATTATTTAAGCCACAAAGCTTCTATCACATATATTTATGTGGAATTGAAAGTTGCAATGGAAAAATCTGATTAACAGTGGAAATCACGCCACTATTTTAGCTTATATTTAAGAAATTTAGAAAAGTTCTAGAAATACATGGCAAAATATAAAATATGATTCACAGAGCACATTTTGAAGTAGAAAAGGTAGTCTTTCTAAGTCTAACAAATCCCATTATATATTTTATGCATAGTACTATGATTTCAACTGCTGTCCTATTAACAAGATAAAATCTATATGTCTCTTGATCTCTTGCCTAAACTCTGCTCTTGAGTACAGCAACCACAAAAATCAATTTAAATCACATAAATTATAAAGGAACAATCTTAAAACAAAAAAAAATTGCACTGTCTTCTTGGATGGTTTATGCATTGTAGACTTTTTATAAAATGAGTTCATACTTGGATGCTCCAAAGGTAGCCAATCAACAGCAATTTCTAAACTTCCAGGGATAATCTGAATTTTATTAATCTTCTCAGTTCTGCAAACATAAAACGAATAATGGTTATATTATTGATATCAAAGTAAAGGCAATCCTGTAAGTAATTAAAGTATGAAGAATTAAAACAAGTTTATTTATTTTAATATTTCTATTAGCTCAATACAGTTACAGAAGTATACAATAGATGAACACACTGTATTCAGACTGCATAAAAACAGAAACAGTTACAAAATAAAAATAAGGTAAATTCATGACAGCAGTGGAAAATATATTAAATTGATGAGTTTACAAATTGAGATACTATAAAAGTCTGATCAAGCAAACGAACCATGTCAAAACTTGCTCAGGTGAATTCTTCCTCAGGCCCACAAGGTCTTTACCACCAAGCGCATGGGGAAAAGATCACAGAACCTTGATTGTTTGATTCAGAAAGTTTATTATATTTTTACTATGTTTGTTTATACAAATATAGTAAAAACTGGTATCCTAAAAAAATGAAATACAGATAGTCCTCATTTAATGACCATTCAAAGTTACAATGGCACTGAAAAAAGTGACTTATGACCATTGTTCATTGCAGCTTCATGGTCATGTGAGCAAAATTCATATGCTTGGCAACTGGCATGTATTTATGACTGTTGCAGTGTCCTGGGGACATGTGATCACCTTTTGAGAACTTCTCTAAAAAAAAACAAAGTCAATGGGGAAGTCAGATTCATTTAACAACCATATTTCTAACTGAACAACTGGAGTGATTCACTTAACAACCGTGGCAAGAAAAATAATAAAATGGAGCAAAACTCACTTAGCAACTGTCTTGATTAGTAATGGAAATTTGGGGCGCAACTGTGGTTATAAGTCAAGGTCTACATATATAAATAATTAAAATAAAAAAATACTATCTATTTTATCAAGTGAGGACCAAGTGAGCTTTTTAATGAAGAGGGTTAGAAGTTCTCTGCTGGGTGTACTTACAAAAAGAGTTGGGATTAGATTGATGCCTGTTAAACAAAAAGTTTATGTCCTCATGTTATTGAAAAATGAATGGCTGAAGAGAGGAATGGACATTATGGCTATATCTCAAAACAGTACTGAAAGTCTTCAAGGCAAAGGCGTAAGACTTGAGCAGAGATTTATAAGGCAAATATATTTTCTTCATAGATTCACACATTGTGCCAAAAGTGCAAATGGGATTAATAAATAAAACATGGTTTGTTATTGACTTACAGGCTTTAATTGTTGGTTAGTACTCCTGTCTCATATCTGATTCATCTCTATGTCTGACCTACACCTTTAACCAATCCATAGATATGAAAATAAGACCAATTAAAAAAGCGTACACACAAAATGCTGGCCAAATAAGCTTGTTTATTGTTTATTAATGATTTACTTCAAACGAATAATGAGAACAAACAGCATGGTTGAGTTACCCTGAATTATATTTTTTGGGGAGTCAGAGAAATTCTGCTGTACACTAGCATTTAGAATTATTCCATGGAACTACCTATGTAGGCAACATTTGTCTAGAATTTAAACAAGCAAATAAAGATTTAACAAATCTTGCTTATTTGAGTTTTTATAAGCAAATGTATGGAAAGGACATATTGTTCAAGGAGGATGAATCTTAAACAAAACAGTTGTTATATAACAGAAAACAGAAGCTACAATTAGGACATTTCCACACTGTTGCACTTTTCACTAACCAAACTCAGAGACACAATTTGAACAGAATCTGTGATTGTCTTAACTTTTGCCAGCTTGAAATGTCGACAATGAGGAGTGAAAAATAGCTGCCCATTCCTAAAGTGCTGCACTTTGGGTAGCAACAAAAATCTCCTCATCCATTTCATAAGAGGAAGAATTATGGGCTGGGAGAAGAGTTTGGGGGCAGTGTTTCCCTTCAATAAAGAAATGGAGCTAAAATATTTCACTTTGCTGTACCACAGCTGAGCAAGACATGTAACAGCTCCGCTGTCCAACAACTTTTTGAATGAAGAAGTCCCAAACGGCCTTCAAAGAAGCTCCAAATCCTTGTATAGAAGCTCCTTGGTTAATAAAATCTAGCAATTTTCCAGGAAATTATTCTGCATCTCTATTATTCTCTCTTTTCTTTTCCTCAGGCAGCCATTATATTTGTTACTGTATGAAACACTTCTCTAGTTTTCTTGGATACGTTTTCTGAAAGTTCACTTTGGCAGAGAAGTAACTAATGTGAAAACTGTTCCATTGTAATAAGTTATTTTGGCATTGATACTTTTTGAGCAAACAAAGCTATTGATGAATAGTAGTACTATGTTGTAGTTTTAGAAACTTAAGCCAAGGACATCTTACCTTCTGTATTCACTTATAAGTTTAATTAAATCATCTGTTGAAATTTTGTTACTTTCTTGTCGGAACAAAGGTGAAAACCGGGAATCTCTGTCAATATTTCCCTGATTATCCTTAAAGACAGGCCTGTCAGGAAGGAAAAACAATACCAAAGATGATAAATTAACCACTTGCTAATTGATTCTCATGTAATCATTCCCAAAGCTTTGAGGTATACCAAAATATTAAAAACTAGCCAAGGGTTTTTATTAATTTCATAGTTTCTTAATTTCCATGTTCCAGAAATTAAATGAGGCAGAAATACCATATTAAATACATTAACACTGGTATTAACACCAATATGAAACACCATCAAAGTAAGCTTCCACAGACTTGTATTATTATTGGGTTTTGTTTAACTACTTCAGAACTACTTCATTGTCACATATTAAAACATAACATTATTAAATCAAAAACCACAGCCCTCATAGATGAGAATAGTGCTAAAGTTACTTGTATGCATAATTACCTAGGAAGCAGTCTCACTGAATCCAGTGGGATTTAATTAAAAAAAATTAGTTTAGATTAAAAAATTAGTTTTCATAAAAATGAATTTTCAACCCCATTAATTCTTCACTTTGGATTTTATTCTTCCTCTTTTATTTTTAAGCTTTTCCTTTTAAAATATAGAGCAAGGTTCTCTATTACTGCAAACCAGGACAACAGTTGAACGTATCTGCCATAAAGAAAACTCTAATTTTGCAAATTGTTAAGATCTTTTGCAGACAGGGTTCTAAATCTTTTTGAATGAGAATAATATAATGGAAAAGATATGTGGAAAATATTTTGTGGGAAAATCAACTTTCCATGTCCAAATCGTATTTGCAAATTCTGGCAGCTATGGTAGGAATTTGAGAATGGAAGACTGACTTGTCACAGTGTAATGCTAAGGCATGTTGTAATTATTGACTCTCGGGAAAGTACACATGGCATCACCCCAAATTCAGGATATATAAATGCGCATTGTAATAAAAAAGAAGACTTTCAGCTCCAAGTCTGGAAAATGAGGAATCTTGAAAGGATATGTAAAGCTTGTTCTAAAAGTGTTCAATATAGGTTATTTTGTTTGGTTTTCTTCTTTAAAAAACATTTAAAACAAGAGCAGTATTTGATGTCAGAAATTAAACATTGGAAACAAAATTCACAATCCAAGTTTTCTGCTTTTCATCAGTTAGGCCAATTTTTCTGAAGTAGGTTGTGTGTGTCTAATGGGACAAAATGTTTTTTAGGTTTTATGAAGCCCCACCAATTTCATCTTGCTCCCTACTTCATGCATTCAACAATCCTGATCATATGAAATAAAGCCACATAAATATATACAGTTGTAAAATATATCTTTATGTTGTAGATTTCTTTTAGTCCGGACATAGACCAAAGCAGACACAGAAGGAAGGAGGTAAAAGAAGAGCTGTTGACACTGCTATTACTACCATTGCAATCTCTTTTGATGTTCCTAAGTCAGCAGTCATCTGAACAGCAGCATCATGTGCTGGAAGTTGAGCTGAGGTGGCTTCACTTTTGGCCACTTTATTCCTATTCTCACTATGAATAGTGGTGCCACATATATGTGCTTTAAAAAATCTATACTAGCAGTTGTTGACAGTAAAGACATACAGCAGAGCATTCTAATTCTTTGTACTGTATGAAAAGTTTGCTTTGGAACCAAGAAAGCTCTAATTTTTACTTCTCTAGTTTGATAGGAACGACAACTAAAGGCATGTTCAATAGTGAAGAACAAACCGGTTTCCCTAGTGTTTCCTAGTAATACCCTATCCAAATAACAATGTGACTTTGCTTAATTCTTGAGTCAAGGTAAGGCTAATTAGGTGCTGTCATAGCTGTTATAATTTATCACAAGCTTGCATAATGCTGATTAATGGAGACTCCATAGTGTTATGTTGCAATGTATGAAAACTATTATTTTACTAGTATATCAAAATATATCCCTTTCTTGTTGGAAAGAAGCAACCTAGAACTAAGAAGAAATTTCCTGACAGTCAGATAAATTATTCAGTGGAATGACTTGCCTCCAGAAGCTGTGGGTGTTCCAACATTGCAGGTTTTAAAGAAGAGATTGGACAATGATTTGTCTGAAATAATATAGGGTTTCCTGAGCAAGGCATTAGACTAGAAGACCTCCAAAGCTCCTTCCAACTCTATTATTCTGTTATTCTTTATGGTAAATATCAAAAACACAGAATGAAATCAAATATGATTTCCCTTAGTAAAATAGCAAACACTGATAACCTCTTATTTTTCTGTTAGAAACTGTATCAATTCACAGATATCAAAACAGAGGATATTGTGCCTTGTATGAACCAATGCATTTTATAATTTCTAACCAGGTGCAAAACTGCTAATACTTGATAGATATTTGGTGATTACATACCGCACAGACCAAGCAAAAGGCATCCGATATTTTCCCAACTTGTTGCAGAATTGTTTGTTGGATTTTAATACTTTCAGGGCCCACTAGATAAAATCAAAGAAAAAGTTAAAGAAGGGTCACTTCAAACTCTATTCAGAATAATTTAACTTTAGACCATTGATGACATTATGGTGATGGATGCTTCATCATTTTGGTGATGATCATCACTGAAAATTATCATTGCAAAGGATCTTCTAGGCCACCTAGCCACTTAAAATGATACAGAAAAACCAGAACTAGAGCAGCGCAGAAGGTTGCCACATAATTTCAGCCTGATAACACTTCCTAATAGTTATCACTGAAATTTTTTTGAACAACAACAGACATATTTCATGATGAACTTGGATGTCTCGTGTTGTTGTTGTTAGTTGCGAAGTCACGTCTGATCCATCACCACCCCATTGACAATGTTCCTCTAGGCCTTCCTGTTCTTTACCATCCTATGGAGTCCATTTAAGCTCACACCTACTGCTTCAGTGACTCCATCTCCATTCTCTGTTGTCCCCTTCTTCTTTTGCCCTCAATCTTTCCCAGCATTAGGCTCTTCTCCAGTGAGTCCTTCCTTCTCATTAGGCCATTTAACAGGAGACGAAAGTAGCCCTTCTTTTTCATCTATTATACATTTTGAAAGAATTTAAGAAGCACGTAGTAGAAATAAGAAAATCAGGTACAAAATCGTAATACGGATGGATAAACAAAATATCACAAAACTAATAAAATCCCACATATCATTAGAATGTACAGTATTGGGATGTTTTTTATCTACATTTTCCACTCAACCCCCCCCCCCCCCATTTTCTTCTTAAGCTTTTGAGTCAAAAGGTACTTCATTAACTTTGTTCAATTCAGTGAAAGAAAACTATATGTAAGTAGTAAATAATGCATAGCACCAACTCCAGTCCTGTTCATATATTCTGGTGTAATTTGGGATAATTGGATTGTATGGATTTTATTTTATGAGCGTGAAGAATGAATATGATACATTTTAATGCTTTTAATTGTGTTCTATCTCTGAGAACCACTTGGAGGATGCAACTAAGCCATGCGCACAGTTTTGCAATTGATCACTCTCATTTTTCCGCTTCAGTGAAGTGGGGATACCTGCACAAATGAGAACTTTCTAGCATACCAGGGGATTTTGGACTACAAATCATTCTGGTTGCTAATGATTCAACAGTAAATTTTGGACGCACATGTTGTGACCCAGCCTTCACAAGGCCCATTCAACAGCCTACTTGTGAGGAGAAACTCCTTTTTTATTTAGAAAGGCAGGAATACACAGCATTCACTGACAAAGCTCCAGGTCACACATTCTTAGGTGATTCACAAGCTGTAGCAGTCTCTGAGTTCCCTGCATTAGCACTTCAATCCCAAAGAGTCCTGACCAACCTGGATAGTGACAAGGGAATCCTGGCAAGGAATCGCCAGAGGGAACTCTTCTGGAACAGGAACGGTCGTCTCCAACAACCACACCTCCCACACTCCTCCTCCTTATATCCCAGCCAGGGAGGGGCTTGTCAACATCTCTTTCTTTTCATAGATAACTGGCCTTCAGTCCTGCATTGTTCTCCTCTCCGCACTTCTCTGCGCATACGAGCATCTGGGACAGGCCCCAGATGTTCCTCCCCCTTGCTCAACTCAGGGCCTGAAACGGCTGTCTCTCCACCTGAGTGTAAGTAGATGGGCCCTGCTCTGCACCTGGCTCTGAGACCTCCTGCTCCTCAGAGCCTTCCACAGTCCCCAATGGTAACCCAGTCCCCCCTCTCTATCTCCTCTGACTCATCTGAACCACAAGGAGAGTCCATGTCCGATAGCCAGCAGGAAAGTAGCTATTGTAACATTATGAGGGTGCATAAACAGGGAGCCACTGGAACCTTCTCTCTAAATTCTAATTGGTAGGATAGGTATGGTACAATATTCAATTATTTATTTATTAAATGTTTAGGCCTCCTATCTCACTATTCAAATAAATACAACATGTGAAACACCAGCAAACCACCTCTCCCAAATTGCTCAAATTGTTAAGTGTTCCTAATATTCAGTTGGAATCTGCCTTCCTGTAACTTTGTTATTCTGTGTCCAGCACTTTAGAATGATGGAGAACTGTCTTCTGCCAGACCCTTCTTTTAGGTATACTTAAAGTATCTTCTGTTTTCAAGGTTAAATATGCCTTGAATATTCTTCTTCAATTGCTCTTCACAGGACTTGTCTTTTTGGTGCATTTAATTGCAGAGCTTTCTGATGTCCACATGCAGAATGATGTACTTGCCCCAAGAACATTGGACATTTTCCAGCAGAGTTGCCAAATTAAAGTTGCCCTTAGTAAGGAATACACTGGAGTCCTGGAATCTTGGATTAACAGCTGCGCAAGGTACCATAGCCAAAGACTCAGCTGCTCTTTGAGCAAACGAATTACAAGACACAATTTGTCTACTCATCTGCAATCTTGGCATCTTCTACAAACTGTAATCTCTTTGACGCATCCTGGGGGGAGGGGAAATCACCAATCCACAACATTTATTAAGACATGAGAAGGATCCATTGAGCCTTGCAAAATTCTCAGATGATTGGTGTGGGCTTCCATTTTGTGATCAGGTAGTTTAAGACATGAGTTTTTCTTTTGTAAAACTATAGAGGCCAGAAAAAAAAGCAGAGTTTATGAATTTAGCCCCAAAACGATCTTGCTGTTACTTCTGAAGGACTCAAAGTAAGGAAGGCTAACCTATATGATCATACCCATGGTTTCTATCTGGTTCCTCACCCTTTTGTCTTTGTCAAAGATTATTGGGGTCCTGGGTGCCCCATCCTGAAAGCGAGGGGGGAGGGGCGACATTTGGAGCCCAGCGAGGATGCTGCCACCTTCAGGCCAAGGCGGAGAGGCTCCCTTTGACCCACAATCGGGAGGGGGCGTTAGGAGGGAGGGGGACCCTCTCCTTTTCACATTGCAATACAAGTTTGAGGAATCCCCCTTCCCCACCCCAAGCTCGGAACAGCGGTTTTCAAGCAGCTGCCCCAGACGCTCCTGCCCTCCCGCCCAGGCAGCGGAAGCGGCAAGGACCCTCCCCAGACTAGGGTCTGCACCGTCTCCCTCCCCCCTTCTGGGGCCTTGAGGCCGGGCAGGACTCCTCTGCCAGCAGGCAGGCCTATGGACGGGTGCCGTTTTGGGGGGGCCCTGCCTTAGCCTCTCGGGCTTTCTGAGGCTGGAGGGCCTTGCCGGGGAGGCGGGAGCCCAGGAAGGCAGGAAAGGCCCTGGCTGCCCCAAGAACGCCCCCCCCCACC
>JANHFT010006609.1:61489-79087 GCA_032467955.1 Pseudoxenodon macrops | reverse complement strand
AACATACTCAGGAGGAGGAGGAGGAGTCTTATATGAATAGCACTGGACAGTTAGCATGTGCAGGAGGCTTTGTGCATGCGCAGAGGGTAATTGTTTTAGGTAATTTCAACCTGGAGGACCGGTTCGGAGGCGTAACCAGCCGGCCGTCACTGCCAGTTTGGCAAGCGGGGGCAAATTTCTGCTAATGTTTCTATAGAACTGGTCCGAACAGGCAGCAACCCATTTCTGCTTAAGACCAGAATTATGGACTTAAGTCATGCCAGTGGTTAAGCAAGGCATCATGTGAACATGACCAATTTTGCTATCTCTAGGCATTAAATGAAACACTGTGGTTGTTAAGTGGTTGTTAAGTGAATCCATTGTCTCTCACAGACTTTTTTTTGCCAGAAAAAGGAAGTAAATGCTGGCAAAAATATGGCCAGGTTTTCCTGTAAATGAAGACTACTTCCCCGAAATGAGATCACATGACCTCAGGGGTGTGTGGTGGTTATAGAAACTTTGAATCTGGATTGTAAGTAGCCCTGGGGAGTCCATCATAACTCTGAATGGTCACTAAGCTACCAGTTGTAAGTTGAGAACTATCTGTAGTCCCTTCTGAAGCATCAATAACTTTCTCTTCTCCAAAGAAGAGAAGGCAAAGAAGTGAAGGCAATAAGTTCCTAATATCAGAGGAGGTCCAGCCTTGTATCCAAATATTCTTGACAGAAACTGGAAAAGCAGGATGCCCAGTCTTGGGACCTGTAGCCAGAGGAACAAGTAAAGAGGAAGTAAGGGGGAAAATCATACCAATCCCTCCTATGTGTCCTTTACCTTTTAGGACTTTCTCTTGATTCCTGCTGTAGAGGGTGAAGATTTTAGGAAAGAAAAAAGTCACTTGGTAGGGGCAAGGACACCTAATCCCACACACACACACACACACACACACATACCTCTCATTCCACTCAGAGACGTTTGTGAGAACTTAAACCTGAAACACCAACCTTATTTTCCCACAGGGTCCCTCTTGGACATGCTGGCTACAAAGTTCTTCCTTGGTTTAGGAAGGCTAAAATGAGTTCATGCATGCCGTGGTGAAAAAATGTAAGAATGCTAGGATTATCTGTGTGATTTAATCATATCCCTGGCTGGCAAAATGGCTGCACTGCTGACAAGTTGGAACAGCCATCTTGGCTCCTCTTGACATTATTGCCTCTCCCTGGAAACATTTGTAGGATTGCTATCTGGTATTTGTGCTATTCCTTATATAGCTCTATTAAGATTAACTCTTGGCCAAAAGATCTTTTGCTAGGAATGTACTTCAGAAAATACTCCAGCAGAAAGCCAGCCTCCTCCTCAGGGTGTGATCTTACACACACATACACACACACACACACACGGCCAGCTATGGTATATCCCATTTCAGAATTCCCTTGCTTCACTCTGGAAAAAGGACCTTCATGGTAAGCCCTGTACAACGTTTTAGTGACACTAAATCTGTTGAACAAGCTGTTCTCTCAATATCTGATTTTAATAATGAATGTGTTTTAGAAAGCTAAATAAGCATTTTTTAACTTTAGAGGAGAAAGCCATGTATTCAGCTGAGCTACAAAAAGCCCAAAAGCAGACTGCAGAATGGAAGAAGAAAGCAGAGCAGCTACAAGACAAAGTGATTTTGTTGCAAGTAAGTTGAGATGATTCTCTAGCTCAGCTTATTTAACCAAACTGACTCAGCAACGAAAAAGAATCAGAAAAAATTTAAGGAGTAGTAACAGTTGTTGTACAGTGGTGCTTAAAATGGGTGAACCCTTTTGAATTTTCAATATTTCTGCACAAATACACCCTAAAACATGATCTGTTCTCTACACAAGTCCTAACACTATATAAAGACAGCCCAATTAAACAAATAGACCAAAAACATTATATTTGTTCATTTATTTATGGAGGAAAATGATCTAAATGTACATATTTGTGTGTGGCAAATGATTTTGCTTCCAGTAACTGGTGTGGCCCCCTTGGGCAGCAATAACTGCAACTAAATGTTTCCAATAGCT
Source organism: Pseudoxenodon macrops (assembly GCA_032467955.1). Classification (NCBI taxonomy): domain Eukaryota; kingdom Metazoa; phylum Chordata; class Lepidosauria; order Squamata; family Pseudoxenodontidae; genus Pseudoxenodon; species Pseudoxenodon macrops. The sequence goes on along the minus strand of JANHFT010006609.1, from coordinate 77,057 downwards.
GTTGATCAATCCAGTACAGCAGTTTGAAGGAATTCGAACCCATTTCTCCTTACAGAGCAGTTTAACTCCTTGATGTTGGTGGGCTTCCTTGCATGAACTGTCTGCTTTAGTCCTTCCCTAATGTTCCTATAGGATTAAGGTTAGAGCTTTAACTTGGCCATTCCAAAATATTAACTTTTTTCTGCTTTAGCCGTTCTTGAAGCATACAGCTTGCGTGTTTTCAGTTGTTGCCTTGTTGCATGAGCCACTTTCTCTTGAACTTCAGTTCACAAACAGATATTCTGATATTTTTCCTGTAGAATTTGCTGGTACAATTCAGAATTCAAAGTTTCATTAATAGTGGCAAGCTGTCCTGGTCCAGAGGCAGCAAATTAGGCCCAAAATATTATATGCTGACCATCATACTTCACAGATGAGCATAATAACTTTATTATGTTGGAAAGTGATGTTGTCTTTTGTTAACATACCGTAATAGTTTTCATTCAAGCCAAAAAGTTCTACTTTAATCTATGTAATTATATAGAAATATTGAAAATTCAAAAGGACTACTAAACTTTTAAGACCACCTAGGAAGCAAGATGCTAGATGACAGATTTAGAAAGATAAGAGTAAAAAGAGTCTGAAAGAATTTGTGAGAAGGATAGAAATGTCTCACTACTCTCTTGCACTGCCTATAAAAAGTTTTATTTTAATAAAATAAAATATATGTGATTATGTGTGAACCATACAAGTGAAATATAAGATAATTTTTGTTTGCTCTGATAACCATGGTAAACTTACTTTAACAATCCATCTCATCATACAGGAAAGGTTGGATGAAGCAAATGAAGCTCTAGGTTCTGCATCAAGATTAACAGAGCAACTAGATCTGAAAGAAGAACAAATGGAAGAACTTAAAAGACAAGGTAAGAAGATTATTTTAAAACTTTTGCAAGCAAAGCGCTAGTATCTAAATTATCTTCTATTTTACTAAGATTAAAAGTCAGTGTAAAGCTGTGACTGAATCTTCCTCTTTAAAAGTAATTTTACTTTCTACAATTAATGTAAAGGAAAAGAAAAGAAAGTAAGTAGCTCCTTTGTGTTTATACAATTATTTCTTCCTTTATTAGTATTGTGTGGATTCACTGATCATGACCACAGTATGCCCCCTGTTATTCTTACTCCAGTGAGGCAATTCTAGAATCAGAAGAAGACATACTTTAGCAGTTTAACTTAACAGAACAACAAAGTTGGAAGGGACTGTGGAGGTCTTCTAATAGAAACCCCTGCTCAAGCAGGAAACCCTATAACATTTCAGACAAATGGTTGTTGAATCTCTTCTTAAAAACCTCCAGTGTTGGAGCATCCACAACTTCTAAACACAAGCTGTTCCAGTGGTTAATTGTTGTCACTCTTAGGAAAATTATCCTTAGTTCTTTCCTTGATTATTTTTCCTTCATTGCTTCTTGTTCTGCTTTCAAGTACTGTGGAGAATAGGTTGACCCCCTCTTCTCTGTGGCAGCCCCTGAGAAATTGGAATACTGCTATTATGTCACCCCAGTCCTTCTTTTCATTAAACCAGGCAAACCCAATTCCTGCAGCCGTTCTTCATGTTTCAGCCTCCATTCCCCAAATTATCTTTGTTGTTTTTTTCTGTACTCTTTCTAGAGTCTCAACATCTTTGCTATATCATGGCAACCAAAACTGGATGAAATATTCCACATGTAGTCTTACCAGGGCATTATAAAGTGGTATTACACTTCTCATGAGCTTGATTCTATTCCTCTGTTTAGGCAGCCTAAGGCTGTGTTGGCCTTTTTGACAGCTGCAGCACACTGCTGGCTCATATTTAAGTGGTTGTCCATTAGGACTCCAAGATCCCTTTTATAGTTACTATTATTGAACCAAGTACCACCTATTCTATGCATCTGTTTAATCCCTGCTCCCATTACATTCCTCTGTCAGGAAATATATTCTACATACATAAAAGGTATCCATACCTTTTTCAGAAGTTGAAAAGACCCTATTAATATTGATTCTTGCTACATGAAGTGCTTTCATTAATTTAAAGTTGGGTAGGCAACATGTTGCCTTCCACGTGTTTCTGAATTCTATTTTCCAGCATTGTTCATCATTGGCCATCCTGGTTAAACAACTAGATTTGAAGGTGAGAGTAGGACCAAATGTGGTCCACAGCTGCTAAAATGTAGTAACAATTACAAGTATTATATTGATACAATGAAATATGTATCAATATCTCCTTTCCACAGGAAGAAATCTGTACTAGGTAGCTTTTCTATTCAGAAAATATGAACTTGTAGACTAAAATACAACCATTTCAAGCAGACCCTCGGCTGTACAAATATAGTGAATCCACTTGCGCTTTTGCCTTTAACTTTGCCTTCTTATTTTTGGACTAAATATACTGAAGTGTTGATAAATGCTGTCATAATATATTTTATTTACATCCTGGCCAGACGGTAGAAAGATTTGCCAAGAGAAACATTTTTTTCCCCAAAAATGAAGCCAATTCTGCTTATCTTAGTATTGCAAATATATATGTAAGAATAGCAGTGCAGACTAGCTTATTTTGCATAAGTCAAATGGAGATTGTTTCTTAATAGTACAATTTAAATGTACTCATATGGACTTCTATTTTAATAAAGTGTAACCAAAATTATCTTTATGGCAATATTTTTTATAAAATAAATATGCCTTAAAAGCTCTCCTCTCATGGCATTTATTCATTTTTATGCTAATTTCCTGAAAATGGGGATTCGGTGACTCAGTGGCTAAGACACTGAGCTCGTCAATCAGAAAGGTTGGCAGTTTAGAAGTTCGAATCCCTAGCACTGCATAATGGAGTGAGCTCCCGTTACTTGTCCCAGCTTCTGCCAACCTAGCAATTCGAAAGCATGTAAAAATACAAGTGGAAAAATAGGGACCACCTTTGGTGGGAAGGTAACAGCATTCCGTGCACCTTTGGCATTTAGTCATACCGGCCACATGACCACGGAAACATCTTTGGACAGCACTGGCTCTTTGGCTTTGAAACAGAGATGAGCACCTCCCCCTAGAGTTGAGAATGACTAGCTAATATGTGCAAGGGGAACCTTTACCTTTACCTAATTTCCTGAATGATGATTCTGTCAATCCAAAATGAGAATATTTTCATGAGAAAGAACAGCATGCAAAAAGCCAGATTGCATTTTTATCATTGCTTGCTCTCAAAAACATTAACTGTTTTGTTTGTTTATTGTCCTTTAAATAAAGCAGTTACCTCTACTAAGAAAAGTAAATAAAATCACAGTAATCAGAATCAGTTAAAAACATATAAACCGTGTCTGGGTTATACTGAGCAAGATACTATTTCACCTTACCCTCATGTAATGCACAGCTGCTTTGATCATTAGATGTGAGAATAGTGTTTGTGGTCTGTAAAGCAGTTGGGGATGTGGAGCAATTTGGGATTTGGCCACATGAGATCAGCAGCCACTGCCCGAGAAACTGTGATGTTTATTGCTTAATTGCATAAACATTGCCCTAAATTCCAGCTGTGTGTTTTCAGTTTGTACTTTAATGGGATATTAGCACGTAAAGCACATAGTACATCCTGCAGCCAAGTTTCTCTGTGCTTCATACCCATTGTTTTACCTTTGAATTGCCCTCTTGTAATTGGCACGCACAACATATTTTAAGTTATGGGATATTCTTTGCTGTATCAAATCTTATTCTGAGATTTGTAAATCAGTAGGTCAATATTTTCAGCAAATCAAGTGGCTGGGATTTCCTTCTCAAAGCGATATCACAGAACAGATATATGGCCCAGCAGTTGGATAGGAGGGAGTGTTCTGTAGCCAGTTGGAGATGAACAGCTCACTGACATGGATGTGATGAGGCTCCCTTTTCATACACCTTATATTGCCTTTTGTTGGAATAAGAAGGAACGTTTAAAGCACCTTTGGCCCGTCTCAACAGTAATATTTCATTGAAATGGAGGTGACATTATGATGTTATGTCTTCTGCAAATGGTCATTGAAGCAACTTTGTGCAGCAGCGAGCAGAACGTGTGCCTGAACTGAGAGGCTGTCATTGGCCTTACGTCTAAGGAAAAGGGCAAGTGCTTCTTTTGAATACACAAATATTCAGGGCACAGGACAAGCTTATCCCACAGAGATATGCCATAACTTTGCACTGTATAGGAGGAGGAAATTTGCAAAAATACTTCAGTAAATTAGAAGACCAATACTCCATCTAGCCAGTTTGTTAATAGTTTCAGAGCTATTAAAATATACTAGAGAACCCATGCCCTAATGGGCATTGTTTCAGAGAGATGCAATCAGCAACGACAGACAAAAAACAGTGGGAGCAGAAACTGGTAGTTCCTGCCAACTTCTCCATTGAGTTTCCTTGTGGGAATGTGGAAGGGATGATCAGAAATCTTCTCCCTTCCCTTCCCTAAGCCTAACACAAACAGTTGCCAGCAGGCAAGTAAGTGGCTGCTCCTGGAGGGCTACATGAGATCAGCAGCCACTTCATGAGAAACTCTGCAGTGAGATCAGCAAGGGATTGGGTGATTGGCTGGGAAACTGTCAAGGAACGTTGAAATAAAGGATCAAATCTCAGTTAGTCACCAGGATTAAAGATTTATTCTTCCAAGCTTTCGGGCTCATACTGGAGCCCATCATCAGATAACTTCTATCTCTCCAGAATATGTGCACAGGGCAGTTCTATTTGCACATATTCTGGAGAGAGATAATTTCCCTGACGATCAGCTCAAGCACGAGTCCAGAGCTTAGAAGAATAAATATTTGGTCCTGCTGATCAATTCATATTGGATCCTGCAACATTATCCTGGGAGCCATATATGTACCGTCATTCATTGAAAATGAAGATTAGATGACCGGAGCAACAGCCAATAGCACTGAAGCAGCCATAACTTTCCCAAATTTTATTGCTATGGGAATTGTGGGTCCCAGATTTTGGACATATTAAAGTATATTAATATTAATATTATAATATTAAGATATATTACCTTTTACGGTAACTTGGTTCAGAAATTGTTAACCTATGACACACAGTTTCGCCCAGTTAAAGGTTATGACAATGATTGGAGGTTAATATCTATCAAATTTTACCTTTAAGTAGTCTACTTTTTTTCTTTTCTCAAGTAATGGAGACTTTATTCAAAAATTATTATTTGCACAAGAAAACATATAATGTCGTGTTGAATAGTGGCCAGATACATTCCTAGACAAGGTTTTCTTGGCCTGAACTGCTGAAGGATTTTTAAATTGATTATTTTGGCACCAGATATTACAATTGTGGAAAAACAAAAGACACACTAGATTTAGATTTTTGAATTTCCATAAATGGTTAACAAATTGAAAGACAATATTTTAAGTGTCTGCGTCAACAAGTTTTGAAATTAATCCTGTCTAACTTATCGTCATTGATAAAGTATTATATCAATTTCTGAATTTCATCATGTAATAGAATAAATTGAGGGAGGCAGATACTTATTGATTAGATTAATTCATCTGGTAAGCACAGGGCACATATAGAATTCTATTGTTCAAAATGTACAGGAGTCAACTACAAATCTTCGTTGTTGTTAGTCGTGAAGTTGTGTCCGACCCATCGCGACCTCCAGGCCTTCCTGTCCTCTACCATTCCCCGGAGTCGGTGGTATTCAGCTGGTTCGGACCAGTTCAGGCGAACCAGTAGTGGCGACCTGCGGGTGGGGTGGACCTGCCACGGTGCTATGCCATCTTATTTAGCACGTTTGCTAAACCATGGGCATGCGTGCAAGCCACATGCGCGAGCAAAGCTCATGCATCGAAGGCTGTGTGCACGAGTGAAATGTGCGTGCATGCATGGAAGGTGTGTGCATGTGCAGAAGGTGTGCACATGTGTGGAAGGCGCGAGCGAAGTGACTGCGCCTGCGCTCACATTTTCAGTGCGCAGCAAACCCATGGTAAAATTATGTGAAACCCACCTCTGCCCAGAGTTCATTTACGCTCACGCCGACTGCTTCAGTCACCCCACCCAGGCATCTCATTCTCTGTCGTCCCCTTCGTCTTTTGCCCTCAATCTTTCCCAGCATTAGGCTCTTCTCCAGTGAGTCCTTCCTTCTCATTTGGTGGCCAAAGTATTTGAAAATCATCTTCAGGATCTGTCCTTCTAAAGAGAACTCAGGGTTGATCGCCTCTAGGACTGACCAGTTTGTTCGCCTTGCAGTCCAAGGGACTTGCAGGAGTCTTCTCCAGCATCATAGTTCAAAGTCCTCAATTCTTTGGCGTTCAGTCTTTCTTATGGTTCAACTTTCACAGCCATATATTGCAATTGGAAAAACCATAGCCTTGACTATATGCACTTTTGTTGGCAGGATGATGTCTCTGCTTTTTAGTATGCAGTCTAGATTTGTCATAGCTTTTCTCCCCAGGAGCAAGCATCTATATGTCTCACATATACCAGTTTTAGAAAAGTCTTTTTTTATGTTGTGTTTTTATGAACATAATGCTCAGTGCTTAAATTACTGAGATGAAAGCAGAAGTAGCACATATGCAACAAATGTTAAAAGATTAGGAAGCAAATTTAAAATATAAAATAAGTAGAGGGAAAAGTAATAGTTTGCTTAAATCCCAATTAGCTGTCATTTAAATACAGTTAAACATATATACTTAGTATAGCATTGAAAAGGACATAATATTCCTCAAGATACCCACTGATGGAGAATCTAACTAACCTCCCAGGGAATTGATTCTATTATTTTGACTTCATTAAGAGGTTTTGTTCATTCATTGAAAAAAAATGGGATATATTCTAATCTCAAATATTGCAGCTGGATCGGTAAAATCTCCTAGCTATCACACTTCTTCTACATACAGGTCAGATATTTACCTGTAATAGTACGTGGTAATGACCTTGGGAGACTGAACCCAGAGATGGTGCCTAGGGAGTGGTCAGATATGAGACAGCATAGTCTGCAGCTGAGGGCAAGGCAAGAGGCTCAGAAAAGATTCCCACTCATTTCTCTAGGCGCAAAGGATATGGGGAAGAATTGTACTTTCACTTTTGCAGAATTCTGTTAAAGTAGAATTAGTTCAGCTGGTCATGTTTCCTGTCTGGTCTACCTTGTGAGGCTGATATTAGTGCTGCTTACATTACTTATTTTTGGAAGCACTTAACTTCCACAATGAAAGAATTGACTCTTTCATTGAGAATAAGAAGAAGCGCAAACAAATTGCATAAACAAACAGAAATGCTTCCTGCTCCTATAGATTGCCAATGCTGTCTCCAGAGATGGCTTCTCTTGTAAATAGTTAATCTGACCCTTCGGATTTGAAAGGCATTTATGTTCCCAATTACATTACCTTGTTAGAGTCTGGGTTTCTTATATAAGGTTCTGCACTGGTAGCAATATTTCCCATGAGGATCTTTTCAATTTTTGCCACCAAAACAATTTCAGAATGAGGATTACTAATGGAGAAAATTCCCTGAAGGTAGAAAAAAATCAGTAATTAGCATTCTAGATACAACAAACAAATTATTTTACTTAAAGAATTATTCTGCAACATAAAAATGTCTTCAACTCTAATTTGCCTTAATCTCCAAACCTTGGCCTTTTTCTGACAAAACATCCAACTTCTTCTAGAGTAATTTGTTTCCACTGATGGTTACATTTCCAACTCCTTCTAGAGTAATTTGCTTCCACTGATGTGTAATGCAGATTTTATTCTATTTTTAGAGGACGAAACATGGTATAAAAGGGAGTTATAGGAGGCTGTGAGGAACCAATGGTGGGTTTCAATATGTACTACTGCCTGCAGCTTCCTGAAAGAGCAACAAGGATTTTATCCGTCATTTTGTTGACTGGATATATTTTATTAAGAAGTTGACAATATTAAGGAGTTTGAAACCTGTGGCTGGATGATGCATGGGATATCAAATGGGCATTTGCTGATGGTATAGAAATCTCTATCCTTCTTCCTGAAGCAGCAAATTTCTTTACTGTGACAGGTTTTACATAAGCAGCAAGAATCAGATAATGGATGATTATACACTAAGAGACAAGAAGAGGCCTACTTGAAAAACCTGATGACAAACATAACCTTTATAACCTGAATTGCAGACTGTGGAGAGTTTTTATTTTTATTGCAGATAACAACAATTTCATATTTTGCCCCATGTCTTTATATGAAATTGTTGACCTTGTGTGAGGATAGAGAATATTAAGAAAATTTGATAAAAAATGTTCTTCTATGTGGTGCTCTCTAGGATTACCATCATTCCATGTAGGAATGCTGGAATTTACAGTTCAAAAATAATCAGAAATTACTCATGGAAGGGAAGAGTGCTTGTAGCTACCCACCTACTGCTTTGTAATAATTCAAACCCAAATAACCATGGCATACCATTTTCTTTACAGATGATTTTCAGTTGATGTTCACAAAGCAGATGCCTGTGAATGAAACAGATTTGTTACCTGTTTGGGATGCTTTAGCCACGCTTCTGGGAATCCTTTAACCTGAGGTTCTTCATCTTTGTTGCCAATTGTTTCAATAGTTCCATTTTCTGATGAGGATGATATCATATGTCTAACAACAGTATGATTCAGGTCCACATGGAAATCAGCAGAGAGCTTTCGGTTGTCCCTTAAGTCAAATAGAGCCACACTCACAAAAAAGGGCTCAATCTGTAAACAAAATATATTATTTATTTGGCCAGCCATCTCACAAATATAATTCTTGATGGCTAATTATGTATTAAAATCACACAGCTAATAAGATAACAACAACATTAAATAATATGCATAAAAAGCAATAAAAAATAAAATAAAAACTGAAATATATCTCAAATATGTCTACTGAGTAAGTTTCCCAAACTGTGAATTCAAGAAGTTTTTCAATAAATCATTAGAGTACTGTGCATAATTGTATGCTACTTTAAGATGCTCAAATGTCAGAATAAAACATTCAGATAGCATAAAGCCCCTTTTCTCCTTCATAAACAAAGAAGGTTCAAATTGGGAAATTATGGTTATCAATCTAAGAACATGTTACTTTGTTCAAACTATGGAAACAGATACAAACTTTGAAGACAAGTACAAGTCAGCCATCATTTTGACCTCATTTAATTTACTGACTTGCTCTTAAGTTAGTAGGCCATGTTCCTAATTTGGAAACTAAGATTTAAATAATTTTCCTTATTTAATTCATAAAAATACATAGGAGACTAAATACATAGAGGAAATACTTGTTCATAACTTACCAAATTGAATCATGATCATACAAGCCAGTACTACTGGTATATTTATCTTCTATTTTGTAATACATTAATATTGCCTGTTTCATCATATACTTTGCAGTTAAGAAAAAGCTATTATCTCTTTCTGAACTTTCTTAAAACATCCTGGTCTACATCCCACTCATTTATGTACTTTCTCCACTCTCATTCTAGAATTATTTTCTCTTTTTATTTATTTATTTCCTAGCAAAACTAGTCTTTAAAACATAGCTGCTGCTATTTGCCAATGAATGAAATCAATACATTGGCAGAAAGCAATGGAAGATAAATCGTTCAGAATTTAAGCAGTTCCATCCATTGCATTTTCTTTTAAACATAATATTGACAAGTGATGTATTTAGAAGAAGTACTCTGATTTCCCCATTTTTTTATTTGCATTGTTTACAACAAATAACCCATTTCTCCAAAAGATTTCAGGGTTTTTGTCACTTTAATATAAAATCCATAAATTATTCTGTGGAAAAAAAGACTGTTATTCTATATCAACTACAATAAATGTTATTAGGTATTACATTATATATTGAAAGATGCTCATGCCAAGGTCCCTTAGCAGGAAGAAGCTGAAGAAGCTTCATGGATGAGAAGCAAAACATCGTTGAAGAAAAGCCAGAAAGTTCAGTTGCCTCTTGAAAAAGCAGCTTTGGGAAATCTGTATGCTCAGTTTACCAGAAAAACACATAGGAACATAAAATTCCTGCTAGATCAGACAAAATGACTACTGTAGTTGTCAAAATGCTTCTGTAAAGTTCACATAGAGAAGTTCCCCTATTCCTCCCAGCAACTGATATTTAAAGCATGCAGTGTCTCACTGGAGAAGCATAGATTTATGCAACCTGCTTCAAACTTACGTTGGTAACTGGATCGTTTTCATTATCAGAAACACAGGCTTGAAGATTCAGACTAAGGGATTTGCATGTTATCATGATTTGCTTTGTCTCTTTCTCCTCAAAAGGTTTGAGCAATCGATCCATTTCTGTGACCTCCTTTCTTTGAATGTTCGAGCTCTAGAATTGGACATTGAGATAATTAGCTCTTCAAAATCAATATACAAAGCATCTTACAAAGGTAGAAGAAAATAGACTGTTTTGGGATACAGATACAGTATATGATCAGTCGAGAGTAAATCTCTATCTTGGAATCTAGCCGTACAGAACAACTTAGAGTAGAAATATATGCAATAAAGCACTTAAAATTACAAGGCTGGTAATTAACTCACTATGCTACTTGTTTTTATTCAACCTTACTTGGCAATTAAAAGGAACATTTTACTTACAGCAATGTCAGGGTCTAAAGAGAAAAGATTTAGCCGATCTACATTCCGACATTCTTGAACACTTTTTTCTGTTTCTGTGAGGTACTACAAAGATAAGAATTCTTTGATATACAATCACTGTGATAGGTAAATGGATAATATAGGTGCTAGATAATATAGATAAGTTAGATTATATAGATATATAATTATATATATATACATACACACACACAAATACATACATACATACATACATACGACATATATATATATACACACTGTATAGCGTACATGCTTTTGAGTTAATGCTGATTCTTGGAAACTGCTTAAAGAAATTCTTTCATTTTTGTGGCAAGCTTTTCAGAAGTGGTTTGCTTCAGCTTGTTCTCTACGGCTGAGAGAAAACGATTGGCCCAAGATCACCCAGCTAATTTTGTGTCTCATGTGGGACTAGAACTCAAGATATTCCGGTTTCTGGTCTGAAGTGTCAACTACTATACCAAACTGTCCTTGTAATCATTGTCTTAGTTCAAATGATCTGATGTCATTTTTTATTGTAATATTTTCACCCTCAAATGTGACGGCTTGTAAAAGTAAAGCATTATGATATATCATCACAATAAAAGTTAGCTTCTTTTTTGTGTGACATACAGTAGTATGCTTTTAAATGCTAGTAGCTTGAAATTTATTTTCAAATTTTCATGTGGCAAAACAATATTTATAATACACAAAGCTTTTTCACCCTGTAACAACAATAATCTCTTACTTTAGCAATATCTGGATGCAAATTATTCTCCGAAGAATCATTTTCCTCTTCAGGGCGGTCATAATTCATGCAAATGTCTTCAGAATCTTAAATACACACACACATTCAAAAGAGTAAAGATTATTTCCTTGCAAATGTTTTAATGATGAAATGAAGTGTATATTTATCTAAAGCATGTATTTTCTGTTCTGCAATTATAGCATGACTTTGCAGAAAAAAGGGCAATTGTCAAGCAGGTAAAGATGTACGTTGAAAGCTCTCAATCATAATACAAACCATTTTAGTAAATGCATTTTATAAAAATCAATGAGCATAGGACTGTGATTCATATAAACCTCTTGAGAAACAAATTTCTTTGTGGCAGTCAAAGGGTAGAGCAAGAGAAGTAACCTTTTGTAAAGTATGACTCATACGAAAGACATTAATTTCTTCCATTGTGTCTTACAGATACATTTCGAATCACAGAAAAAGCTTATTGCATATAGTGTTTTAAATCTTTAGAACATGAATGCTGTATAGTTTCCTGACATAATATGTGTAATAAAAGAAGGTTAAAATAAAATGCATTCAAGAATAGCTGGCACCATGGGGATCTTTGCAGCTTAAAAATAAAAATATTTAACACTACTCATTGATCTGCAATGGAATTCCAAATGCCTGGAGATTTAAATTCATAATGCCTCATGAAGTTTAAATTTTTAATTCTGTATTCTGAATGATTAAAAAAAAATCTACTTACCAAACCTCACATCACTGATGTCAGCACTTTTCCTCTCTTGAATGGATCCTTCTGGATTTATTTGAAGGATTTTGTTGAGAGTAAAAATCCATTCATCCATATCTTGCTCATTTTCAGCTGCCAGCACAAAGTATGTCAAGTCATTCATTTTCAGCTCAAAGGCATGTTTCCGAAGCCTATTATTCTATTGGTTGAAAAGAAGAAAGAAAGAAAGAAAGAAAGAAAGAAAGAAAGAAAGAAAGAAAGAAAGAAAGAAAGAAAGGATTGTTACAGCAATGAAATGTGGCAAATTCTATATTAAATGATTAAATACTTCCATAACTTGTGGAAATAAATTTAGGAAATGCCAATATGTTATTTAGGATAATCCTCACTGAAATAAGAGTGAATATTTTCTTTAACTGTTATGCATTTTACAAATAGGAAGACTTCTGATGGCAAAAAGGCCCTTTAACACAGGGACATGAATTCAACAGTGTGTTTTCCAAAGCCTTGTACAAATAGGATTGGACTTTACTCATTTGCACTAATAAGGATGCAAATGTTTTGATTACGATATATAAAGTATGGATAAACATACTAACTTTATCTTTGTATATGCACTGTTGTTTTCTTTTGTCTTTTTTTCCACAGGATCCATACCATTTATAAGGTCACTGTTCATCTAAATTTTCCTAGACATGTCCTTTCTATAGGTTCCAAATCTCTATCTCATCATATTTGTTGATATTTAAAAAAAAACTAGCCAAGAGTCTGATAGCTCCCTATTAGATAAAGTAATGTTTTTAACTTTGACAATTTTAAGATGTGTGAACTTCAACTTCCAAAAGAGTGGTAGGAGTTGAAGTCTACACAACTTAAAGTTGTTATGGTTGAAAACACTGTGATAAAGCAATCATACACTTTTGTTAGCTGCTTGCCTTCCCCCTCTTGAAATTTACTTAGAGGGCTGAGATGATGAACTTCCCATCCCCTGCAGACCTGGTGGTGCTGTTAGAAATAATCAATCTGGTGGTGATGGTGTTGTCCTTTCAGGTGGAGTTTATAGCCCTATATTTCTGGAGATTATGGTGAGATTCCTCTGTGGGGCTGAGGTCAGGTGAAAGAGGCTCCTTTATGCAGCACCAAAGCCAATTATTCATGCATGCTACTTTATAAATATGATTCATTTAGGCACACCAGAATATCTTCACCTAATTTTATTAGTTTTGTTTGTGAGAAGGCTAGCGATGCTATGAATAGAATATATCAATAATGCTCTCAGAGAAATTAATGACTCCATTCTGCTAAATGGAACATGAAGATTATTTGATTTTAGCAATCTCTTCTTATCTGTTCCTGGGTTTACTGCAGATGTGCTCCAGAAACAGAAGTTCTTTGGAAGAGATTTTGTGGTGTATGAATTATAGTGGAAATGGGAAAACATAGAAAACCTTCTTCCTCTCTATTTCACAAATAGATGACTTCTATTGTCATGGAAAGTTTAGTATGATACCATTTAGTATTTACCACATAAGCAGCAGCACGTCGTGCGTGTGCATGTGTGTTCCCTGAATACACATCGATATACACACATATGCCTAAGTTAAAAATATTTACTATGGTGTGTATCTGTGTGTCTAAAAACATAATTTTTGATATAAAAGTGATGCATATTTCACTCCCAAATGTCTTGTTTCTTGAACGTTCAATATAGTAATCATCCTATCATTAAGATTTCAGAGTCATATTATCCTAAGAAGTTAATCGAAGAGTTTTTCTGATTAGTATATTGCTAAATAGAAGTTACCAAGGGGAAAGAACTGTAGTATCTGAAATTGTTCCCACTCTTGCTTAGACTGGCTGATATTTATTACTCTGAACTGATTCTGAGTCTGAAGACACAAATGAATTCATATTCATTAGTTTTAGATATACCAAGCTGTATTCAGAGGAATGCTAAAATAACTTCATTTTGTCAAGTTACAGAAGAAAATTAGAAAACAAATATTGAAACACATGCAAGCAAAGCTACATGCTACTATTTTAGTTAGAAACATAGAAACAATGATGACTGTTGATATCATAAGGCCTTAATTAATTGGTTGCTGATTTCACTGGATCCCTTATAACCATCTTCTTTACAGCCCTTGTTATCTTATGCAAATATTTTTTTCCAAGCAAAAGCTCCAAAGAAAGAGCTCCTTTTAAATCTGTGCTCATATTATTTCCCTTCATCTCATGTTATTCAGAAGAAATAAGAAAACATCTTTGTCTATTTTACTTTCTTGAAGGCTAAAAAAAGTCTCTCAGGAATTCAAATACTACTTGAGATTCATATACACACAGACATGCATAAAAGCCAGATATCCTAATTTTTGCTGCACTAAATTAAATGTAACTAGAAATATTGTCAAAGCAATTAAGCAGAAGGCAGGAAATCTATGTCTCTATCTGGAAAAAGTTAATTACTTAGAACTGTTAATCTGTTATCCTTTAATGCAGGTCTAAGGATTTTTTTGGCAGCTTGGTATCATTTACTATTTTCAATGCCAGAGGCAGCATAGGGTGAGAAAATTAATGACATTGTGTCATCATAAAAATAAATCAGATATTTTTTCATCATAGATATTTAATTATTGTATTTTTTTATATTCAAAAATTTATTTAAGGGCACACTTTCTTATTTTACGTTTCAATTGGAAACTGGTAAGAATTTTTTTGCAGTATGTTTCATGGGAAAAGTTGATGAATAAGATATTCAGGGACATTATTTGATCTACAGTTACCGGATTGCCCATGCTTGGCTGAAGAGAGGGAAGAAAAGACACAATTACATTTTTATACCATTGTTGACTCTAGAATTCAAGCTGGCATTCATATGAGCTAGCAGTGTGCTTCAGCTGCCAAAAAAGATAATGCAGGCCTAGGCTGCATCAACAGAGGGACAGTATTAAGATCACGTGAAGTCAGGGGTGAAATCCTACCGGTTCGGTCCGGTTCGGTCGAACCGTTAGGAGCCATGTGGCATGGTTCGCCCGAACCGTTACCAATGGCTGCTGGCCACGCCCCTGAACCGATCCTCTGCTGAACGCTTGCTGGGCCTGCCCCGCCCAGTTTGTGCTCTGCAGCTTGCCTGCCTAAAGCGCTCAGCCTCTGATCTGCCTGCCAGGTAAGCCTGCGAAGTCGCAGCACACCTACCTGCCCCTACCCCCCACCATCCCAACCTGCCTCCCCTACTCCCTTCCAGGAGGCCTGCAGCCTTGCCATGCTTCCCTGCCTTCCACGCGGCTTTCCCGGCGTCCCGTGGCCAGAAGGCAGCAAGCGGAAGGCCACGTGGAAGGCAGGGAAGTATATCGGGCTGCAGTAAAGGGAGCTAACAGCCTCCTGTAATGCTGCAATGCTTCATGCTTCTTTGGCAGCGGCGCAGTCCTTCCAGAGAGTGAGGATCATGAGGGTGACAAGGTGGGGGGGGCTCCACAGCTGCTGCACCAAGTGCAAGAAGCGGGTGTGGTTCGCCGATTCCCTGGGCTTGTGCTTGGCC